>JACEGR010004816.1:0-81949 GCA_014170235.1 Listronotus bonariensis | reverse complement strand
TTGTCACTGGAACGCCACTCTAAAAACCAATATCTTGGTTAACTTATTACAGCTTTGTTTGGCAAGGGGTAGAGTGTAGTGTAGTGGAGGACTAAAAGTGGAAATAATATAGAAAAAGTCTTGATGCCAAACGCGTTTAACCGAGTTATGTCAAAAAATTCAAAGAGACTTTTATGCTTTTTTATGAACTTAAATTTACAAATATTTGGGTTTTTGTTTTCTATACTTGTTCGTACGAGTGGTCAAAAGACTTTTTCGACAAGAATTATCGTTTTAAAAATTTTACCTTACTACCTTTTTCGAGGTCGGGAAGTTAGGTACATTTTATTAAAACGATCATTCTTGTCGAAGATGTCAGAACAAGAAATTTAATTTGTTTGTTTAAAAATAAAAAGCTTTTTGAATTTTTGACATCTATGACATAAACTCAGTTAAACTCGTTTGGCAACAAAACTTTTTTAAAACTTATTTCCACTTTTAGTCCTCCACTACAATACACTACACTACACTTTACCCCTTGCAAAACAAAACTTTAGGGTTAACAGTGATGCAGCACTCCTTGAAAGTTTATCACTCTTGTGATTTGGGCGTCAGCAGTGACATCTATTATTTAAAAGAAGTTTTAGCATTTTCTCTTTTTTATAATTTGACGTTTAGCAAAGTTTTACACCAAACACCACATAATGGTATGCTTGCCTGTTTTTTAATGACTAAAGAAAAGTACACATGTAAGATTTACATGTAATTTTAAGTTTTTTAATAAAAAAATCCATTGAAGCTTTTTAAAATCTGTGCTGGGTGTTATTGTGTTATACTACCACCAGAGAAAACGCCCAATGTTGTAGTACCACGGTTGGAAAACTATTGTAATGGCGTCAGAAAATGAAGCTTCTTGTGATGAAGATCCGAATTTTGCTGTTATTTGTGCGTTTTTTGAAAAATTCGGTGAATTAATAGGAATAACAGATATTGATATTTGTGAACTACAGTCCATGTTGGAAAATACGCATGAAGGTATTTAATTATACGCTTTCAAAACATATTAATTTACCATTTTTACAAATTTTGAAATCAATTAAATCAATTGTATTTTCTCAAAAAAGAAAAAAATTACCCTGTAACATAATGTAATAATAATATAAATGTAAATTAACTATAATAAAAATTTTGGTTCGACACACTATAACACCTCAATATTTTAAAACCATTAGTAAGGTAGCTTGGAGCTAAAAATTGTGATTACTGATGTGTAGTTTTCATATACTAATTGGTCAGTTGGTTTAGCTTAAATTTAAACCTAATTGCTGTATTTAAGACAGATTCTATTAATAAAACAAACAGTATTTATAATAAAGTCCAGTACAGTGGCGGCAGAATATGTGGGTGCACGGGGGCAGATGCACCCAAATTGTTGAAATGTATGTGTGCAATGCACCCATATGAGAAATAAACATTTTAACAATTTTGTCCTGTGAGGACTTTTTATTTATTTTTATTTTTTTCTCTTCAACTTTTTATTACGACAGAAATAAAAAGTAAAAAGCAACGAGAGAATACATATATATCCTTTATTGTTGGGAAAATGTCTCTAAGAAAGTAAAAGGTGAAGCTGGTGACCTTTTGTTTTTTGCTCTTTAAAAATTTTTTTTTCTTGTCATTGCGCCGGCACCCATATGGCATCCATATGAACCCGCCACGCCTGGTCCAGTATATAAATCTATGATGGGTGGGTAGGGTTGCCAGATGTGCTGCAGAAAAAAACAGGACATAAAAAAATATTTTTAAATTTGGTAAAAGAGCTATTTTTATACATAAAAAAGTTCCCTTCAGCCCAGTGGCGTTTTCAGGGACACCTAAATAAAAAATTTGACCAGAAATGTACGCCATTGACTTTAAAGCAAGTTTGTTATTCTATTTAAACTAAGCAAGTAACAATACACCTTTTAGGTCCTTATTCTTTTTTCTATCCTAATAACTTTTTGGGATAAATAAAATCTATTTAACTGCATACCCCTGGACTGGATACTGGAAATATTAATTAACCACAAGCACTAAATTAAATACCATTAATATTTAAATTTATTTATTTATTTACTTTTATGTCTAAAGATCTTACAGATATGACAACGTCAATAAATTAATGAAAAATACAAATAAATGTTTAAAAAATTCAAACTACTAAAATAGAAAAAAAAAACACAAAAAATACATGAACAAAATTTTTAAAATATTATAGTAAAAACATAAAATACTAACTAATTATGGAGAAATATTCTTTGACATCATAATAGCATTTTTGTAGAAGATAGCTCTTTACGCCTTTTTAAATCTATGATATGATGTTAATTCTTTAAGGTTTGCTGGAAGTGCATTATACATAGTGCTGCAAAAGCAGTATGGACTTTTTGAAATGAGGTTGTGTTATAATGGGGTATGTAGATATTAGTGTTGTGCCTGGTGGGGTAGTTGTGAACAGTTGTGGTTTGTTGAAATTTGCTGAAATGTTTTTTGACAAATAAGACTGACTGTAGGATTAAAATGCAAGGGAGTGGTAAAATTTTATATTGGAGAAAATAAGGTTTACATGAATCTAAAGGGTGAAGTGAAAATATTTTTCTAATTATTCGTTTTTGCAGTATGAATATTCTTGAAATGTCTGTAGACTGGCCCCAAAAAATAATCCCGTAGCTCAGATGGCTAAATGCTAGGGCATAATAAGTGTTTAGTAGTTGTTTTGTTTCAAGTATATTAAAAAGATTTCTTATGGCAAAATATGCTGAGTTTAGTTTGCTAGCTACATGATTTATGTGGTTGCACCATGTAATGTGTGGATCTAAGTAAATACCAAGTAATTTAAAGTTGTCTGTTTTATTAAGTGGTTTAGCATTAAGCGTAAGTGATAAATTTCGGGATATGATTTTTCTCTTTGTAAAAGTCATGTAACAGGTTTTCGATTCACTAACAATCAGTCTATTCTTTGAGCACCATACAGAAAATTTCTGTAAAACATTATTAGCTCGACTCTCAAGATTCTCCAAAGTGTCAGCTGAAATGGCAACTGTGCAGTCATCAGCATAGAGTATTAGTTTGCTGTTTGACTCTGATATATTTTCCTCAAGGTCGTTAATAAATAAAGTGAATAGAAGAGGCGATAGTATGCTGCCCTGAGGAACCCCACAGTTTAATATATGTTCATTTGATAAAGTGGCTCCAATTCTAACCCTTATTTTACGGCTTTCCATGTATGACCCTATCCATTCGTTAATTGCTCCTCGCAGGCCGAGCGCATGAATTTTCTTTTGCAAGTAAGAGCTGTTTAAGCAATCAAATGCTCGGGTTAGATCAAAAAATAAAACAAGAACATAGTTTGATTGGTCTATTTCTTTATGAATAAAATTGAGCAGCTCAAAAGTCGCTGTTGTAGTGGAACAATCTTTTCTAAAGCCATGTTGTTTGTTAGTGATAAGATTACCCTTGGTTAAAAAATCTTCCAAACGAGTCAAGATTCCCTTTTCAAACAGTTTTGAAAAGGTAGGTAGGCCAGTAATCCCTCTATAGTTTTCAATCCTCTCTACATCGCCTTTCTTAAAAAAAGGAATCATTTCTCCAACTTTTAGATCATTAGGGAATATTCCCCTATCCAATGATAAATTGAAAATGTAACATAAATGGTATTTAACATTTACCCATATTTTCTCCAAAGCTGCAGTGGGAATGTCCTGTAAACTTGAGCAAGCCGATTTATTTTTTATGTCTTTTAAAGCGGAGTATAGTTCCTGTATGCTAAATGGTGTTAAAAAAATAGACTGTATTTGAGATTCACATGTCGTACATTCCGATATATTATAGCTACTATTTCCTAATGTAGAAGTTATTAGCTTATCTGCACTTGTGGCAAAAAAGTAACAAAATTCATTACTAATATCAAAGGGGTTAGTTAAGTAAATGTCATTGACTACAAGCTTAGAGGGATTAGAACATTTTTTTACTCTGCCCAAGTTAAAATTTACAACATGCCAAATCATTTTTGAGTTGTATGAAGCATTAATGAGTTTTTGTTTAAAGAAATTATTTTTTTCTAGTGCAAGTCTATCGTGGAAGGTTTTTTGGTTTGATTATATAAATCTCTTGATTCTTGAGTATCTAAGGATTTAGAAAGCCAATACAAATCTTTAACATGCTCACTTTGTTGTACTAGATCCTGGTTTAACCATGATTTGTTTTGAACACTTTTAACGGTTATTTTTCTAACGGGACATGCTATATCTAAACAGTATTGGAAATTGTTCGAAAAAAATGACCATGCCTCATTAACTTCTTTTAAAGTATATAAGTGACTAAGATCAGTATGGGCAAGCTGATAGTTCAGTTGAAAGATGTTTTGGTCATCAAAAAATCTTTTAAAGTAGTGTTTGTTAGCTACAATAATATCATTGCTTTATGCAAATTAATAAATTATCCTAAATTTAATTTTTGTCAGAGTATTTGTTGAGGAAAGGCCCAAGACAACACGATAAGGTAACTTTAATTAACTTCTAAATCTTTAGGAACTGCTTTACAATGTCGAATCAACTAACTCGGAGTTATTTGGTTAAAGTCCTAGTTGAAGCTAACTCGAGGATTTGACAATATTTGTTATGCCATTGGAAATGTTTTGATTTTTATCTGACGTTTTATTTTTACCATTTAAATAATAATTTTTAATTTATCAAATAAAGCAAAAACCAAATCAAAATAATGTTATTTATTACTAATTAAAATATTTAGTTATAATCTTATACTTATGAAGTAGAATTTTAGCCAGCCAAAGTTTAAAATGTGGATGTTTTCCAATCCCTTTCTGCATTTTGATGAAAGGTTGATTTTTATGCACACTATTATGTTTCTTTGCTTCTTAGCCCGATTTAGCAACAACAGAATGTATTATTTATTAAAATTTGAAGCTGTACTTTTACACTTTAAACTTATTTTAGCTAATTTATGTTTATTACTATCACATGAATTTTTTCCTGCATTAGGGTATTTATGTATCTACTTATTTTTTGTCATAAATAAACGTTATTATTATTATATTATTATTATTATTACATGCATAACTGACACCGGCGCAAAATTTATGGCGGGAAAATTTCCGTCAAATTTTGAAGGCATTGCCACCTAGATTGTCTTTACTTCTTTTAAATTTGTAAATAAATTAAAAGCAGTGTTGTTATATTAAAACTAATGTTTTAAGAAAAAACCTCGGAAAAAACAAATTTTTAAATTTGGATATTTTAAAAATTATTAGGATAAATAAATATATAAAATATAAACCAATTATATTTTATACAGAGGTTTCAAAAATCGGGCACGTTTATCCCTTTAAAATCTAAGTAATATGTATAACGAAAAGTGAAATAATGTTTTATTATACAGGTTTTTTAGGTGTTTTCTATATTCTAATCTGAGAATTCAGAACTAAATAGAATTTGCATGCTGATAAAGTCTCATAAGGGCCTGTATCCGCATCATTGGAACCTGGTGTTGCCAAATTTTGAGTAATTTCTTGCAGGAATTAATGTAAAATATTGAATTTAAGCCAATATTGGTTTTTATACAATGCAGCAGTTATGTATCAACAGTTTTATGCTAAGAAAACCATTTATTTAGTTTATAAAATAAATATAACTTAAAAAATGGGTAAAAATAAAAATATTAGGTACACTTTCTGAAAAAAGAATTATTCCGGCAACATTGTTACACAAGAGTTAGAATGAAGATATGCTGTCAAATTGATGGCAAGGTCTACTGCCAGCTGCTTTTCAAAACATCATATTTATTCATGGGCGGTGGCATGGGGTTATTAATTAGTATTAATAAAAATTAAAAAAGCTGCTCATAGTTTAATCACACTATAATAATTCCAAGGTATTGTCTAACCCTACAAATTTATTGCAAACCAAAAACCCAGCAATGTCATTAAACTTTTTGGTTTAATCTTTTGATCTAACTATCTATGCTTTCACTATAAGAAGTGTTTGGTAAATAAAATTTAAAGGCCTAATTAATTGCTGTAAAAATGTTGTCAAAACTCAGTTAATTGCTATTTGTAATCGAAAAATTTTTTCTTTATTAAGAATATATTTAAAAAAAATTAAGGATAGAAATGAAGACATTATCGATTTCTTCTGTTTAACAGTAAATATATAGAAGGCCCTATATTCTGAATTCGTTGAAGCGCAAAGTCTACATTTCTATTGAAAACTTTAACAATTATTTAAATCTGATTTCTAAATTACTATTTTTAGTAAGCACATTAAAAACAGGGTATTAAATATTTTAAAGCAGAAATTAGCCTTATAATAAAAATATTGCTATACATTAAAAACAAGTTTAAAAAAAAATGTAAATATGGTTAAAATTAAGGAAAACATTTTTTTTTATTTATTGCTAAATGTTTAGTTAACATAATGTTCTAATGCCTAGGTTTAGATTTAAAATGGTGTAACCCCCTTAATATATTACGTTTAAAATATTTAGGTGTAGTGATCAAGATATATGGATTTCACAATTTTTAACATGGAGATGAGCCAATGCGAGTATTTATTTTAACAGGGTTTAGAAAAAATAAAGGTTCAAAAAATTATAGGAAGACCAAGAAGGTGGTCTGTTTATACTATTTTTTTTTAAATATATTTACTTATGTCGTGCTTATGGACACTATTTATTGGTCCTTGTTAATTACTTTTATATTGATGAGACTAATCCAAATAATCAGCAGTTCATAAATTATCTTTAACTAGGAAAGATAAATAAAAAAACATGCAGGTAATAGCCAATGTAAAGTCAAAGTCAACCTAAAAATGAAAATAATAAAATTATAAGAAAGTCCCCAAAAAATAATTTAATCAATTTAGGCTGGGCATATTATTGAAATGAAATGAAATGAAAATGTTTTATTAGCAACAAGTGCTATAAATAAATACAAAAAAAATAAATAACAATTCTAAACTACTTATAATATTTAACAATCAATAATTTTCTTTAATAAACTCTATACTTAATCTACGAAATTCGTTTACATTTAAAGCAGACCTGATATATAAAGGTAATTTATTATATTCAACTAAACCACTATAAAACAATGAATTTTGTGTGCCACTTTTCTTGGCTATAGGAACATAAATATTTGTGGCTGTTCTAGTGTTATATTGATGAATTTCATTGACAAATTTTATTTTTTTACACATATAATCAGGTAACTTCCTATGAACTATTTTAAAAATAAACAACATATTTAACATAACTAATCTTTGGTTTACTGACATAAACTGTAATGTAGACAGCATATGGGAAATTCTGGTATATCTGTCAACTCTTAATATTATACGCATTGCTCTATTTTGTAGAATTTGCAACCTATCTTTTTCAGTCTGATTAATAAATGACAGAACAGTAGGGCAGTACTCAAAATGCGGACTTATAATTGTTTTATATATAGTAATACGAGACCTTAATGACAAAGATTGACAAATTCTTCTGAAAAACCCTATTTTTTTGTTAACTTTTTAATCATAAAATTAGCATGACTCTTAAAATTTAACCTACTGTCAATCACTACTCCTAAATATTTACATTCATGAACATATTGCAGTTCTTGATTGAACAATTTTAATTTGGCTACACCATCATTAGTTTTGTTATTTAAAATCATAACATTTGTTTTTTTAACATTTACAAATAACTTATTCTTTAATAACCAATCTTCAACTTTTTTAATTCTCCGAACATTTTTTCAATTGCACTGTCAACATGTATATCACTTACAGAAATACATGTATCATCCGCAAACAAATTTAACATTGTAGTCTCATCAAAACAGTTGTCAATGTCATTAATATAAATGAGAAACAAAATTGGTCCCAATATTGTTCCCTGAGGAACCCCATGACAGACACTTCTCTTCTTAGAAACCACACCATCAACTCTTGTTTGCTGATATCTTCCCAAGAGATAATCTTCAAACCATTTGTATGCATTGCTACTAATTCCACATTTGACCAGTTTTTGTAATATAATTTTTCTATCTACTGTCTCGAATGCCCTCTTTAAATCGAGAAAAACTGATACCACACATATTAAGTCATATCATATGGGAAGTGTACATATTGCTTTCTATGTTTGCAATAAAAAGAAGTTCCCAATTAAAAAAATAAATTTGACCTTGGAATGTCCATAAATGTCACTTTTAGGATGTTCCATTTGATTTTATACTTTTTTGTTTAAAACTTTTTCTATGGCAATTATTTTTTCAGATACTTATCCGTCTTCATACTTGTAAGACACCTTCAATAATAGTTTTATTATATAAAGGGTTTTCCTAAGAATTGTGTAGGGACCTGCTGAAGGAAATAATTTCTGTAGCTTCACATAACTTTCCGTGGATGCATTAATACACTGAAATAATCAAAACAAATAAATATTCAGTGATAATATCAAGTTGTAGTAATTCTAACGAATTTTACCACTTCGGCCGTAATTTACAATCTAAAGGCCCCTAAAACGAAAACAACAAAAAGTTTTTTGTGTCAATAAAGTATTAGATTTTGTTGTAAATATACTATATTTTTCCAAGTGGTAAAAGACGCTTATACAATATATTTTTTGCACAAAAAATAATTTGTAATTTTACCCTAAAATAATAATATATTATATAACTACGTGCTACTGTTTTATATTTACTTATAAAACGGATCTACTACTTCCTTAGAAAAGCTCTTGTAGACCACACACTTTTTAGACATGTTTGTAGACAAAAAGTATTTATAACAAACGTCTAAAAATTATAAAAACACATACAAATATTCAGAAAAAAACGTGTTAAAAATATTGAAAGGCTAAAATTTAAATGCCAAAAGAATCAATGAATACTCTTGGAAAATAATTATTTTTTTTTAACGCAACCCGGTTCTCTTTTTATTTACGTCCAAAAAACAATGATAAAGCAAGAATAGTTGATGATCGGATTAATTGTGTTAGACTTTCCGATTATCGTTCATACCCAAGTTATGGAAATGAGGTTGTTTATATTAGGCAAAGTTTGAGCTAATTTGGTCTTGTAGCTTTGTTTGCACCTTTCAAGCCATAATTCTTTCCTTCTTAGTTATTTTGGTTTAGATCATATCTGGCGGAAATGGTAATTGAAAAAGCAATGATATATTTCCAACGAATTTGGAAATTTAGAGATACTTGTTCCAGAACAAAACAAACCAGATTGTAATTTTATATGCCCTACTGAATAATCTTTCAGAGTTCTCCTAAACAATGATTAGGAAGCACAGTGTAATATAACGATGGTCCAGTGCATGAAATGTTGTCAGTGAAAAATCAATCGTCAGGTTATATAAACTTTAATATGTGCCATAATTCCAGCGTAAAGGTACATAACACGATTGAAAAATGAAGCTTGCATCTTCAAATTTAAATGTTTTACTTTCTACTTGTGTGCATGGAAAATAAATGTTCTTCAAACTCAAACTCAAACTCAAACTCTCTTTATTCACTAGAAAATCATACAATGATTGAAGTTTCGTTAATAATTTTCTTAAGTCTAATTTAAAATAAAGTTAAAACAAATTGTATATACCGCGCATTTCTTTAATGTCCTTCCTCTTTTTATTTTTGAACGGATCAATTTAAAAAAGTAAAACTTTGAAATCTGAAATTAATGTGTAAATACTTAATTTTAGAGTAAAATTAACAGATAAAAATTTCAAGATTTATTTATTTATTTATTACAAGCCCAACAGGCAACCATTAACAGGGCTACAAATATAACTATAATATAAACTATATAAAATTAAATAATACAATAAAGGAAATAATTTCAAAGCAAAAATAGAAACTTAACATAACTTTAAGACTAAAACCTCATATCTAAAGATGTTCTATGCATAATCAAACAAGCAATCTATAATTCATGAAAAAATCACAGTGATATGCAATGCCATTGTATAAGGAGCACATTCTTTGAATTGGTGACATATACAATGCATTAGTACTGGGCGATGGCAAATAAAAATATCTACTGTTCCTAGATAGATGGCGGCTAAGCGCTGTCTTGGAAAAAATTAAATGGAAAGGGGGTATTGTGACACATCATTTTAAAACTCCTGACTAATACTTTATACCCATAGAATATAAAGTCAATACCATTACCTCACACAAAATGGCGGCACAAATGACCTAATTACCTGATTTGCATGGCCATATTTCCGACACTAATAAAGTTACATGTACTAAATGTAGTATTTTCTTAAAGCTCTTCTAAAGATCTATTTAATGGTGATATAATATGCAGGGTGCTTCAAGGAAAATACTTTTCCTGACATTCTAAAAAAGGCAATACTTTTCCCTATCTTTAAAAAAGGTGATGTAAACTTTCCTGAAAACTATAGGCCAATATCTTTATTGACTATAATATTAAAAATAATAGAAAAATGTATGTCAATTCAAGTGGTAAATTTCTTGGAGACAAATTACTGTTTTTCTAATAGCCAGTTTGAGTTTCGAAAAAATAATACTACAGTTCTAAGTATTTTAGATCTAACATCCTATATAATAGAATCTTTTCATAAACAGCAGTTCTGCTCTGTGCTCTTTGCGATTTAAGTAAAGCCTTTGACTGCGTAAATCATGGGATTTTCTTGCAAAAACAGCATAGGTACAATTTTACAACTGAGAGGATACATCTCATTAAGTCCTATTTACATGATAGTTCTCAAGCGGTGAGGGTCTCTGGGGTGACATCGGGGTAGAGTACAATATACATAGGGGTGCCCCAGGGATCGATCCTGGGCCCTATTATATAAATGATCTCCCAGAAATAGACCATGGGGTCAAATTTACAGTCTTCGCCGATAACACCACAGTGGCCTTTGCAGGGGACACGCTTGCGGGTACGCTTTAGGGTTTTATGGCTGCGCGAGAAAAGGTAAATGATTGGTTTAATACCAACAAAATACGAAGCAGGTGATGTTTTCGATGAAAGATGTGGGTGATTTGAACGAAGATGTGGATGAAATCAAATTTCTTGGTGTTAATATGGATACAAAACTACAATGAAGCGCGCATATAAACAGCGTATGCGATAAATTAAACAATGGCCTTTTTGTTCTAAGAAACCTCTCGAACTGTATATCTCCTTTCATGTTAAAAACAGTCCTATCACTCGGTCTTTTACACACATCTCACATACTCAATAATTGCTTGGGGACATTCTGCAGATACTTATAGAGTGCTTGGCTTGCAACGGAAAGCCTTAAGAATCTTGGCTGGTCTTGGCTTTACGGATGACTGCAAACAAGCTTTTATCTCATTAACGATCTTAACTGTACCCTCTCAATATATCTTCAAAAATTTAAAATATATCAAACGAAACCAGAAAAATTTTGTGGCACATTAAGACAAACATTTTTACAACACCAGACACAAACAAGATCTGTTACCGGCGTACTGGAGACTAAAAAGGTGTCAGAGTGGCCCAGGATACATGGCAATAAAATTTTTTAATGTGTTCCCTGAACAAATAAAGGTGCTACCATTTGAGAAATTTGAAAAAAAAGGTTTTTATTAAATGAAGCTTTTTATTTAACAGATGAGTACGTCTGCTTCCAATTTCAGTTTAAACGTAATTCAAAAATACAACCCATGTCATTTTAAATGTAAAGTCTTTTATGTCATTTTAAATAAAAGTAAAAAATTAGTTATAGTTTTTAACTTGTAATATACATATATATACATTTTTATGTTTATTCAAATTTTATGATATTGACAATTGTAAGGCTGTGGCTATGTAACATGAGTAAAGAATTATTATTATTATTATTATTATTATTATTATTATACAAACTTATCCTTATTTTTGATGCTTAAAAGGATAAGGTAAAAAAGATAGGGGTTTTCATTTAAAAAAATGTACTTTTAAGGTTTTTGTCTTAATAATTTTTAACGATTATTAATTGTAAAAATATCAATACAGTCTGCTAAAGTAGTTTTTCTCTACGAGAAACCCAACCCCAACTCATATTAAAGGCTTTTGTTTGGAAAAAATTGATGGTTATGTAATGGCTTGCAAACGTCCCTATTGACTTAAAATTTAAAATAAGTCAAATAATATATAGGGTTTTCCATTTAAAATAGGAAAGTTAACTTCCGGTATAACCGGAAGTGGCAGAGCTGTCAAAATATTGTATGTCCCCCACTGACTTTATAATATTACCAAATTTTCAGAATTTTCCAAAGCGTACTTCTCGACGAATCGATCGCGGCAGTTTCCGGTGGGTCACCTTGTATTTTGTGAAGTCTTGATTTGTATACTGTAATTATTTTACATTTTTACAAAGATTTCTTTGATTGGAAACTTTGATTATAGTCCGTGTGGTGTTGCACTTTAAACAAAATTAAATTTTTTGGTAATTATTTTCAAACCCGACGCATCGCCTATATTAATAATATTTGGTATACGGGTTTTTTTTGGGCGCTGATTACGAATCTGAAAGAATTATTAGTCGGACACGTTTCATTCTCGCGATATTCATCATCAGACTTGATAACCAAAACTAACCTAAATTCACTATTTCCCTTTTCTTTTTTCACTCAATTTTTTATTGAAAGCTAAATTGGTACTCAATATGTTATTTCTACCTCTAAAAACCCTCTTTTTCTATTTATGTGTGTGTGTGTGTGTGTGTGGTTGGGTTTTATGGCACTGGTATGAAACCAAATAGCCAGCATTTCTCTTTCTTTGTTTCTATTTATTTGACACGTTTTTTCCATAAAATTGTACCCAAGGGTACTGCGATTAAAAGTGAAGCTTTACAATTTTATGTATTGGATTGGATTAAATAAGGTATTTTTTAAATTCAAATCTCACAAAAATCATAACCTTTGGGCAGCGTTGCCACATGTTAGTCACATAGCATATTTTTCCTTATTATTTATTATCTACTCCTATCACAAGCTTTGAAGGTCGGATTTTAATTAATTAAATGAACAATTTTAATGTTGATAATTTTATAATCAACTTGTGTACTATTTAGTAGAAATACAGGTTTAGCATGTTCAAAACAGTTTTATGACATATATTGTTTAAACCAACAGATGCGGGAACTTAAAATGTGGACAAAATTACCTTATACCAAAGGTAATTTTAGTTTCACTATAGACTCCTAGAACAATTCTAAATTTTTGGCATCAGTTTGGACGCTGGCTTGGCTGAATTTATGAAACGGCAAATTATACGTACTGTTTAAGCGTGTACTCGATGGATACCCGCTTCATAAATTCCACGAAGCGAGCGTCCAAGCTGATGACCAAAAATTTAGCATTGTTCTGGGTGTCTATAGCGAAACTACAATTGTCTTTGCTTATAGTCATTTTCAGAAAATATTGACTTTTACTCGTTTGCCCACCCACCATAGAAATATTATTATACAGGTCTGGAAAGTAATTATTGAACCATTGGGATTAACAATGTATACGCCCACTTTCCTGTAGTAGTGGGAGATGGAAAACACACGGCGGCCGCCGGGCGCGAATCATTTGGATAAAGTTCATTTGCAAGCTGTTTGGGGTGTCGCAAACTGCTGCGCTTTTTTTTAAATCTTGGTTTATACCGCTGAACAAAGAGTTCGAATTATTAAGTGGTCATGCTGGTAATTCAGCAGAAGAAATAATCGGGAGATTTGCATTTTTATTTGAAGGAGGTCCTTTGCCAGTTAAAAGTACAATATTTAAAATTATAAGTAAGTTTGAAACCAACGGCAGTTAACAAAAGTTTAGAAAATGAATGTATAATGATGAGGTGCCGTCTGCACCTCCATTAACTGAAAAACGGCAAGCCCATGAGACTGCTGTTTGCAGTTTAGCCAAAATTAATTTTCCTTGTAATAGTACCAAAATTTCTGAAGAATTTGATATTGAAGCCCGAACAGTTAGGAGCTATAAACTGCAATCTAGTCAAGAGGTTTTTCCTGAAGACTATGAAAAACGTATGGTGTTTTGTGAGGATATGATGGAGAGGACCAATGCTAATGACACATTAATTAAAAATATACTCTTTACTAATGAATTCTCATTTTCCTTGCATGGTCATCACAACCCTTCTATCGTTGTAGGTTACTTGATAGAAAACAAGCACTCAGAACACAATACCCTCAAAAGGTCAACGTGTGGGCTAGCATTTTGGGCGATTATATCAATGGCCCTTTTTTTATTAAGGGAAATTTAAATGCCAACAAATACTTGAATCTTTGGAGAAATCAGGATATTCCAGCTGTTCAGGCTGTCAATGTCAATTTTGAAGAAATTTGGTATCAACAAGATGGTTGCCCGGCTCATAACGCCACGGAAGTTTAACAATTTTTGAAGTCTCTTTTTATCAGCGGAAGAGGTCCTTACCATAAAATGGCCTCCTAGATCACCGGATCTGGCACCAAATGATTTTTTTCTTTGGGGACATGTTAAGCAACAAATTTATAGGCATCGTCATGAACGTGCAAATGACTTAGATGAACTCCGCCAAAAATTAGTCAGGTGCTTATAGGCATACCACCTGATATACTTAAAAACACAAGAACCAAATTTAATATCAGATTGGGATATTGTCTTGCACAAAATGGTGGGTTTCTTTTGAAATTGATTCTTATTTTTTCAGTTTTGTTTAGCCCCAAGCGGCAAAATAATGCTTTTAAAAATTCATGAAATATCAAAATATTTAATATGTATGTAATAAAATGTATCAAAATATATGAAGCAGTAACACCCCTCATGCCTGCATACAATCAACTGCGTGCTCGAGACAAAGCGGACGCGTTGGCGCTGCTATTAGTGGTGGGGGAGAATGCAAAGAGAACGGACGGGGAAAATGTCTGCATCTCATTTTGTTTCAGTCGAATTCATGTGATTTAGTTATCTTCCTTTTCTTCGCCAATATGTTTCTTTCCACCATACTTACAGCCCCACTCTTTCGTTCCGTAACGGGAGACGAAATCCAGACGGGCGCGTCTGCGCTGCTCAGCTGTCGAGTACAGGGTTGCTCTAAATTTCAGGCTAAAATTAAAATAATAATAGTAAGAAAAATTGTATTAATTTTTTTTTGTGATTTAAGATTGTAATTGTATAATGTATATATACAGGTCTTTAGGAGGATGCTATAGCACGTTAAATTGAGCTAAAACGCAATTCGCTGCCGTTTTTTAAATATTTGAAAAAAAAGTTGTATATAGAAAAGTTTCTTAAAATGATCCAAAGATTATCGGAAAGTTTGAGATTTTTACGGTTTTGTAATTTTGGGAAATTTCATGTGTTTATTATTAACATTACCAAAAATCAATTAACTTTCCGATAATTTTTGGATCATTTAAAGAAACTTTTCTGTGCATAGAATTCTATAAACAACTTTTTTCAAAACAAATATTTAAAAAAACGGCAGAAAATCGCGTTTTAGCTCAATTTAACGTGCTACGGCATCCTCTTAAATAGACCTATTTGGGCTTTCTGGGAAAGTTTTTCCCGATTCTCCTGTTTTTATTGCATGCAAATCAGTGTCATTTATGTATTATATTTATTTGTATTTTTTTTCTGTATGTAATAAAAACCTTCATTCATTCATTCATTCATATTTAATATTTAAAATTTAGGGAATTTTTTTGAAAGTCGGGTCGACTAGAATTTTTGTAATTTATTTTTACTGGCACGCCGTTTGCTGTGATGCAAACTGCTGCTACTCCTGCTAAATTTATATTTTTTAAAAGTTTTGGTTAATATCGTTGACAAAGAATACAAATTATTAAGTGGTACTATGCCGGTAATTCGGCAGAAGATATAATTAGGAGGTTTGCATACGAGATTGAAATATTGTCTTGCTAAAAATTGTGGTCTCTTTCAGAAGCATAATAAACTAAGATTTTAAACAGATTTTCCACATTGTATAAACATTTCCGTTAGAAATACTTTTACGTTCTTTTTATTTTTTAGAGCATATTTTTTTTTATATTTATTTTTTTTAAGTTTATGGCAAAAAAATATGCTTCCAACTTTACAGGATTTAATGCCTTAGATTAATAATTTTTAAGGATACTCAAATATTATATATTTACGTAAAAATGCATCCAAAAGTATAATAAGGAGTTGCACTCCCCATGCATGTCTCTCATGCTACTGAATTGAATACCAGTGTGGCCAGGTGGGTTATGACGAAATACCGATTTCCGATAAAATACACGACTGTTCATTTATTTTAAGGCAGATAATTGTTTATTTTTGTTTTTATTATCATGTTGTTCATGGGTACTTTTTTTTTAAATTAGAGTGGCTTTAATTTTTTTGCTTGGAAATAAAGCTAGATACGAATAAAATTTAAGAGACTAAAAAGTTGCATTTTAAATTGCCTAATCGGAAAAAAAATATTAAAAACTTTATAAAAAGTCAGTGGCGTACTTCCTTTTCTCAATAATATTGGCTGTGGTGCCCACTGAGATGCCACTGGACCCAATATTCTTAATCTAGGTAAAGCTTTACAAGCAACTTAGTACATTAAATAAGTGTACCGAATTTCATCTAAATCGGTTAAAAGGCTTTTAGGATATTTAAAAATATTGACTTTTTTAAAAAACTAACGTATCTTAGAAATGAAGCAGGTCCAGACATACATATGTTTATGGGCACTTTTTTCATAAAAAGACATAATAAATCACCCCCTTAAGTTTGGTACCGTAGTTAGGAAACACTCTGTATAATAAATTGCGTTAAGATTCCCTACCATTTCAATATGAACCAAATAATTTACAGGGTATTTCAAAATTTCTACAAATATATTAAGGGCCTATTTTTGAAGTCAAAATATGACACTCCGAGCTACAGCCATCAGAAGTTGTCCCATTTCCCCCCACCCCCACCTAAAAAGAAAGCAATGACAATCACAATATGGTTATTTAATATAAAATAAATTAACATTTCATGTTTTTTCTTTATTCTTTAATACAACGCAATTGCTCCCATTTTATTCAACGGCGATTTTCTCGAAATATATTGCTTTTAAAGCTTACCTTTAAAAAATACACATAAAAATTCTGCTTTAACCCTCCTCAATTCCCGACTTTCGGTTTTTACTTCTTTAAAGATAAAAAATAAATACATCGACTAAAATACCAGGAGTTTGCAAATTTTCGTGAATTTGATGAAAAAATTGTAGCCACACAAATAGCAAGTAAATTGTTGTTTTAATAGGGTTGCCTTTTAAAAATAATAGTTTGCACAAATATATGATCTTGCCAACTTATCTTTTTCCTAGCTTTTGATATTGTCATAAGCTTTGCAATATTAATTTAAAGGGTATACCGGAACAATGTTCTAACCGCCAGAAGTTTAGTTTTGAGAAAAACGAAAAAAACGCCTTTTATATTTAAAACTTGGGTTGCTTACTTATGGATATTTTAATGTATTTAGAATAAAGAACATCTTATTATGAACCCTTAATAAGAATTTCTAAAGGTACGAAAAACAATCCCTAAAACAACGTTTAATATGCATGTCACTTACAACGTTTTTACACGGAAACAAGTCTCTTTTGACCTTGTTTTACGTTTAATGGGTCAAAGGTCTTTTATTGTGACATTGTTAGAGAGAGGGGACAGTATGGTTTTAAACAACTTTTAGGTTTTTATAAAAATTAAGATGATTTTGGCTAATTGTCTTCTTTGTGGGACTAATCGCCGCCTGGAAGAGGCTAAGCCTCCCACAACCCTTCCTTTTATCGAGCCCCTACTTTTGACTTAATTAGGATATTGACCCTCTCTAATGAAATATAGAAGAGTTTTTGCCAGGGCACATAGAACGTTGTTACGCGGATATAAAGATGTGTGTAATTGCTTTGAAATCTCCACAAGGACAAAATTGTGAGAAATTTGCGTGAAACGGTGGGGGCTTATTTATGCGTATGGGTATAAAAGATTTTTTATGGAAATCCAACTTTAGACCAGACTGTCGGTTAGAACGTTGTTCCGGCATACCCTTCATTTTTCTGACAGCACCTGAAATTCTTGGATTAGTTTGCGTCCGATCATGGATACCTTCACGCAATATTAAAAATGGCTATAAAAACATTTGAGTAAGCGTAAAAAATCTTTAAAAAGGTAAATTCCATTTCAGAATTGTATGAGAAATTCAAAAATGTTGAAATATACAGGGTGTTCCATTTAAAAATTCAAAACCGGGCCATTTTAACTAAGAAGAAAAATATCTGGTTCAGTTTGTCAAAGTCAAAGTCAGCTGTAGTGTTTTTTAGGATAAATGGTCTACAACAATATCAATGTTGAACATGGTGCTAAATGATTTTATTTCTATTTTTGCGTGTATGTTTGTTGTATAATAACTCACATTTACATTTTTAGTTCCAAAATCTTTGATGGACTTGCATGTGAAGCTTTTAAGAAAGTTAAAGAAAACTGTTCATCCGGAACGTTGGGAAAAGTCATTAGTAAAGTTTAGTCATACATTTTCCAGTAAAGATGCTTGGGAGGTCGAAAGGTTTGGATACAAAAATGCGAGACTTGCATCCAAAGTTAAGATTCTTAAGGCAAGTATAATTATATACAGGGTGTCCGAAAATTACCATTAGGATTTCTGTCTGCGATTTTGCACGAAAAATTTATGGAACAAACTTCTATACAATTATTTCGAAAATTTAAAATTAACGGAGACACAGAATGTTGAAGACATTTTGTTTTGTTTTTTTTCTAATAACTTTTTTCTAGTGCACTGATTTTCTCCAAATTTTGCATATATCACTAGTGATTCGCCCTATTAATTTAACGGCCGTAGTCAATGCCAAGGGGCCTAAACTGTCCCTTACTTTAGAAAAATGACTTAGACCTTTTGTTTCAATCCTCTTATAAATTTGAATGTAAAATTAATAAAGAGCATCAACATATCTTTTTAAGAGGTTCTCTTGTTGCATTAACTTAAAATTAACGGTTTCCGGGAAAAACGGCTTTAAGGGGGTAAGCGGGTCTTGGAGGCTTAAAAAGGGCGAATTTTTAAGCATTCAGTTTAAGCATGTCTTTAAAATAATTTTATTGAAATAATTTGTACAATATTAAGGTACTTTTAACGCTCGTGGCTGCTCCGGTTGTATCGGCAAGCGTCGATCTCCGGAGTTAAGCAGTGAAGTGCGCGCCCATAACTTGGATGGGTGACCGGCGGCACACGGTGTTCTGCTGCTCGGGGATGCGGACCGAGCAACAACCATCCAAGTTATGGAATGAATGGTGTGTGAATGGGAAGGAGTAGGGGTCAAGGTACAATAAGCCTTCAGGCTGCAGTGCACCACCTAGGGGGCGGTCGTCGGCCTAGGTGGGATGACCCCGAAAGGGCGAAAAAAATGTACTTTTAAAGAGTATTCATAAAAAAGAGATATTTAAAAATGGCGACCGTGCCATTAGTTTAAAGAGGACCCCTACAAAAAATGTCTTCTGCGGTGGACATGATTTCTTAAAAACTGTTTTTCCGATTTGCACCAAATTTTAACACGTAGTTTTTAGTTGTATTATCTCGACCTTGGCCGAAGGTTTGTGCTAGATTTTAAATACAACAGACGATTTTTTTTAAATTCCGTTAAATTTACAATTTTTTTCTAATCCTTCGATTACGGTCTGAATAAATGTATAATTTTCAATTTATTTTTGTTTTTTTTTTCGAATGATTCTACGAGAAATCGTGTTCAACATTTTTTCGACGGGTTCTCTTTAAACTGATACCACGTCCGCCATTTTTAAATATTTTGCCATGAATTTTTTTTTGAATACTCTTAAACAGTACCTTAATAATGTACGAATAATTTCAAGAAAACTATTAAAAACACGCCTAAATTGAATGCTCAAAAAAATCACCCTTTTTAAGCCTCCAAGACCAGCTTACCCCCTTAAACATTTACGTACGTTTAATTAGAAATTTTGAATTTCAAAATTAAGCAAGCCTTGAAAACAAATGCTTTGGTTTACATGATTATAAGTTATTACATTGTAAATAAGTTTTGACAGATAAAAGTTATTAAAAAAAAATTATAAAAAGCAATTTTTTTTCAACATCCTGTATCTTCGTTAATATTGAGTTTTCGAAAAAATTGTATAGAACTTTGTTGCATTAATTTTTCGTGCAGAATTCGTCCGTAATTTCCTGACAATATTCTTGAAATTTAATTTTTCTTCTTTAAAAAAGTTACATGGCCATTGTATTATTTGACAATGAAAATTTTCTAAATACAGGGTTACAAACAAAAATATGGCAACAAAGCTAAACATTATTCACAAAATAATAGTTGCACTAAAGTTGGATTACTTTTTAAAACATTTTGTTGCATATTATTTTCATAACTTTGTATGTAGCAAATTTTCATTCTCAAATAATACTCTTTAATAATTGTCGTGCAGTAAACTTTTTCGAGGCCAATAATTCTGTTATTTGTTAAAGTAACTGTATCTTAACTTACCTTTTTTAAGAAAAAAATAAATAAATTTAAGGATATAGAAAAATATACAAAGTTCCATTTCAAATTAAAAAGTTGCTTTATATTGGAAAATCAATCATTTTGTATTTGTGCTAATGAAATCTCTAAACAAAATGGCGAAGAAATGATAAAAAAACTTTAATAAATATAAGGGCATCAACGGAAACCTCATTGTGATAACGTCATTTGTTCCAAAGTTATTCGCCATGAAAATGGGTCAAAATATTGACGATTACCCCGTTATTGATTATTAAAAAAAAACACTTTTTAAAGCGGTTCAAAATCGATTTTTGTGTAAAGGAATGCAAAATAACTAAATTCTTATTTATTTTTAGGCGTTACTTGAAGCGCAATTCGACTTTAACACCAGATTTAAAACAGAAATAAACAAGTTAAGTTCCAACGAATTAAGGTCACAACCATTGGGTCGGGATAAGTTTGGACACGCCTATTGGTTTCAGAGTGATGGCAACTATCAAATCAGAGTCTTCAAAGAGGATTTGGATGATGAAAAATGGAGCCTTGTGGCTAGGTATTTACTATTATTGGATTTTTTTAGTTATTTAAAAAAAAACAATTTTTTAATTATAGTGTTGTATATTTTAACAGGGATGCTTCAAATAAAAGGTATCTAATTTTGCAAAATGGTGTGAAGGAATGTTTTCGACATTTTTAAAAACTGTATTTTTGGAAATATCAATAAAAGAATAAATGTGTTTTCAGTTAAAATACTTAACACTGGCTAATTTTAAGAGAAGCCATAGAAAAAATATTTATTTTTATTTTAGGGATAGAAATGGCCTTGTGTCGTTAATTAACTCTTTAAGTGATGGGGACATTAAAATAAGTTCAGATTCTGCTGGAAATGAGGATAGCAATAGCTTATCAGAGAAACCTATTATTGACACTGGTCAGCAGGATACTGATTCTAAAAAACTTCAGATGATGAAGATTCAGACTTACAGAAGAAAAGCGAAAATAAGGTATATACTTTTATTCTTTTTATTAGATAAAATTATGAAGGTGGCCTAAAATGTTCTCTGCCTCAATCTAAGAAATTCATGCAGTCCTCAAACTTTTGTTGTTGATAAGTTGCTTGCTTTTATAACTGTACAATGAAAGATGCCAACGATTTTGATTTTGATTTTGGAAAAAGAAAAAATAACATATTTCTGTTATAGAATTATTTGTAAAAGACAGATTTCAACTGGCAAAGATTTCTGTAAGTTTTGTAAAGGTTACGAATATTCTCTGGTTTTTATTTTTCTGTAAAAAAAATGGATCTAGGACATCTTAGCGTAGCTGTTTCGTCGTGACCATTTCATTGTTGCTTCAAATAACCCTATTTTTTTTTAGTTTTAAAATCATATTTCTTATGATGAATTCTATCTTTATTTTAATTTTACTACAAATGTTTATGTTGCGCCACCTAATCCTATAACGATTGAAGAATTAGTAATTCCCGAGTCTTATCATCTAAGTTATTACCAATTAGAAATAAAATAAAATATTTTCTTTGAACAGTAACTTTTATTTAGTTATTTATTTGGACAAAAAAAACATATATGTAATTCTCAAATCTAATTTTTATCAAATCGGTAACCTATCTGTTTAGCAACGAACTCCGATGCCGAAACGGCTGCTAACTAGTTGGCTCAACGTCCAAGGGGCGACGCCAAAACGTCCCATTCCGGAAGGCCTGTTAAGTTTAAATTTGTCGTTGAGTTTAAACATGGCAATAGCAAATGCTTGTGAAAACGCCCAAAAAGTTCAACGACTTCAGAAATTTATTAAAAAATTAAAAATTTTAAACAAGTTCTTGCGTTAGAAATAAAATATGAAAAAGAAATCCATAAGACGGTTGCCGCGATTGTTATAGTATAGGAGGTATAGTAGAAACAGTTTAAAAATGCAAATTCGGCACCCTTTGAAAATAATAAAAAACATAAAAAAGGCCACCTGCAAATTCCCATAAATAATGCGGCTTAGTCAGTGTTGCCACGCTGACTAACATTTACTTATAATAGTTTAATAGAAATTAAAGTTGATTATCTCAATAAACGAATTATTTTATTTTAAGATTTTTTAATATAATTTATTTATTTATTTATAAGTAATTTATTGAGATATCTGAGAAATCCCAAAGGGCCATCGACCGAAATCCTTCAGCCCAATTTATTTACAATATTATATATACATTCATTAATGTGTACTTGATAAAGAAAAAAAATCAAACCTTTTCTTACAAAAAAAAAAAAAAAAATATAGACAATAATGTTAATAACAGTTAATAAATAGAAAGATAATGTTTGTGATCGTTCTAGTTTGTTGCATATCTGTTAATCAGTTCCCATAAGGTGTTTACTGGATGGCGAAATCTTGATTGCTCTCTGGTCCTTTCCCTGCATAAAGCTGTTAGCAAGTGTATGTTGTGAGGAATTTTGGCAAACCTCTTTACTAGTCCTTGAGTCCTCTCTTGAATTGGTTGGATTTTAGTTTTGCCATATAAGCTGTCATTGGAAGGATTATGCAGTGGGTTGTTTGGATGCCTAAATTTGGTAAGGGTTCTTAATGTTATGGTTTCTGCAGTAGATAGGTTCTTCCAGGCTGGGTTCTGTGCATTTGTTAAAAGGATGTGTCCATATTCAATAAGTGGGCGGCAAATTGTTTTGTAAATTTGAACAGCTGCTTTTGTTGAAATGCCCTTATTTTTGTATGTAAGTGTTCTGAAATGTTTTGCTCTTGATATAACTTTTTTTTGACTGTTTTGGTATGGTTGTTGAAGTTAAGTTTAGAATCTAGTGTGATGCCAAGGTACTTAGCAGATGGTGATGGGGCAACTTCAGTGTTCTTAATTTTTATTTTTGGAGAAAGTGCGCAAATTTTATGATTAAAGGTTATGAATTGAGATTTAGTAGGATTCACTTGCAGTCTCCATTTATCGAACCATTCCAGTGCATTATTAACCTGGCTTTGAAGGGTTTGGATAGTCTTTTTCAGTGTTTGACCATGAGCTATGATGGCAGTATCATCAGCAAATTGTAATATATATGAGCCTGTATTTTGGAGTGGTGTTAAGTCATAACAGTAAAGGTTGTATAAAAGTGGAGAAAGTGCTGATCCTTGGGGAGGCCTTGTTGTGGTTGAAATTCTTCTGATAGTGTATTGTTAATTCTAACGGATAGTCTACGATTTTCAAGAAATTGCTTCAAGAGCCATATAAGGGTGTCAGAAATACCTAGCTTTTTAAGTTTATATAGCAGGCCCTTATGCCAGACACTGTCGAATGCTTTTTGATGTCCAGAAACAGTGCAGCGGATTTTTTGTTGTTGTGTTTTTCACTCTGTATGTTTGATGTAAGAATAATTAGTGGATGTACTGTGGAACTTTGTGATGTAAAGCCAAATTGGAAAATGGGTATTAGATTAAATGACTCGGTCTGTAAGATGTTGCGTACTATTTTTTCAAAAAGCTTGCCCAAAACCGGTAACAGTGTTATTGGTCTGTAATTTTTGGTACAGCTGTGGTCCATATTTGGTTTGGGAATATTTATTATGATTCCTTTTTTCCAATCGTCTGGGAAAACCATATTTGCAAAGCAAAAATTGTATAGACTCATAATATATTGGTGAATACGGTAATCTAGTTGTTTTATAACTATCCATGGTATTCGGTCAATTCCTGGTGATGTATTCTTTTGATGATGAAGAATTTTAAAATATTCGTTTTCGTCTACCATTAAAACTTCATTGTTGCAGCAATTTGTGTTAAAGTATTCATCAAACCAATCCTCTATAATCCCAAAATTTTCTTCGTCGAAGTCTGGATTTGCTTCAGGGCTGTAGTGTTTCTGGTAGTGCCTAAGAAAAATGCTAGCTTTTTCAGCATCGGTTGAGTATGTGACTCCTTCTTCAGTGATTTGTGGAATAGTTGCATTTGCTTTATATTTGGTTAACTTGTTAACTTTCTGGTAGAAATTCTTTCCGCTTGCTTGATTTATTTCTTGACATGTAGTGAGCCAACTGTTTGTTCTATATTGAAAGATCATATGCTGAATATTTTTAATATAAATAAAGTACTTACCATGCCGAGGTCAAGGTGGTAATACTTAAATACTATCATCTTCCGTATCACATTGGCCTACTGATATTATTAACGGCCCTATATTAGCACCTTTATTTTAAAAGTTCTCCTTTATCACGTGCTTTACGCCCCCAGGCCAGTATTTGTCTACTTTTTTAACTCCTTGTCTTATTAGTTGGAACACATTTTTACCAAATTTGGGTTCGGTATTATTTTTCGGACGAAGTTCTTCAAATAATGCCACATATGTTCTATAGAATGGAACACACAATAATACGGTAGTTGGTTTTTCTGTACTTGTTTTGAGTGATATGGAGCGTTATCAAGAACTATAACACTTTGCGGTTGTAAATTTGGAATTAGGTTGTTTTAAAACCATTGTTTAAAAAGTGCAGAATCCACATCTTGATGCTAGACAGCGCTACATTTTGCAATGTTATTGGCTGATACCATTAACCTGTTTTTAACAAAACCATTTTCGTTCCCCGCATGAACGATAATAATTCTTTTTCAACGAGAAGGTGGTACATCCAGTCAGTCCAGTGTTGTTTTTTCAGTCCCGTCCGTCTATTCCTTGCCTTTAATCTCGTGCGTATCGTACCACGTTTTATCTAAATAGACAATTGGCTTGCCCTCGCTGCGGTATTTGGCGATACTGTAAAGGTATTCTTTTCTGTACTTTTACTATTCTTGAGGATTCCATATTTTGTTGCCTTCTATCCATTTTTTATATCGGAGTTAAGTTCTTTTTAAAGTACTTTTAGAGTTGTTAATGATTTATGGGGAAAGTTAAGTTTTTCTTTCTTACTTCAGCTAGAATGTCACTTGCAGTAGAAAATATATTTTTCTTATAAAAATTATAAACTAAATTTTTAATTTCCATTTTTACGCCTGTTTGCACTTTTTAAGCATAGGTTGATTTTTTTCTGCATTCTTCAGTGACACCTTGGGTAACAATATTATCAGCAGTGCGAAAACAAATATTTGCTAATTTACTAACTTTTTTATATTTAAATAAATATTTAATAGTACTTGTTGAGCTTCGCGAGGTAGATGTTTTCCAGTCTAATCGGTAATATTACAGTTAGTTTTCTCCGTCTTTTTGTGTCTTTACTAAGTTCATAGGGACCCCAAAATTTCTGACTGTCCGTAAATGGTGCCACGGTTTAAAATTATTTGAGGCACTTCAAATTGTCTCCAAATTGCAGTTTTTTAATCTCTACCAATAACACTAGACGAAATAATAATACACTGTACAGAAAAATAAAAACTATATAACAAAAAGCACTAGAACAAAAAAAAAAATAATATAACATATTTTGGGCAAAGTTCGTTAAAGTAACGAAATCAATCACTCTGTTTTCGCAAACAGCCAAAAATTAACTAAAATGTAAAATGTATTTAACACTATTAATATATATGGCAACATCTAATATTATTTTAATATGAAGACGGTTTTTTTCGTTTAGTCGGGGGCAAGTGGTATTAAAATAGGTATAATATAGAATTTAAATTTATTACGTTTTTTACCTAAATTAAATGGTTTCTAATTATCATTTCCTAGAGTTTTACAATTATAATATCAAAAGGTCTTATCATGCATATTCTTTGTTGTTTTAATATGCTATGTTAGCTTGGTAACAAGGGGTTACGCTTGCACGAGTGGTGCTAAGGGTTGTTATAAATTCTATAGGCAATGTCCGGACACTTTGATTTCTGGTACGTTTAAGTTTTGCGGGGAAGGGGGAGTTCACGATATTTGTTTGTGGTTTAATGTATTATAAAAATTCATGCTGCAATGTTCACAAAGAGATTTGTTTTTATTATGGTTTTTTGCCATTTACATCTCCTTACCCTCTGTGGAATACCAAAACCTTGGCTTAATATAACTAGAAAACATTAATTACATTTACAGGAAAAATATAGTTGCTAATCCTGATCCTCCATGAACATAAATTCAATATTACAAAGTTTAGTACTGGATAACAATAATACATATAATTTTATTCCATAAAATGTGTTCCTAAAATTATTAAATTTATCCGAATGTCACTGGCTCTTGGACTACTTTATAAAACACGCCGTTCTCCTTACAGTCCGTGCCGAGAGACGCACGTGCATCAAGCGGCTTATTATAAAGGAAAGTTAGCAAAGGCGGCCGCGAAGAAAGCCATACCGATTTAATTGCTTCCAACTTTTTGTGCTTTTTTTTGTTTTCAAAGAGTACCGAATTTGCGTTTTTAAACTGTTCCTACTATAGCAACGTTATCGAAAAAAAAATTTAGGTCAGCTAATTTTTTGTTATGTTGTTCTCCTTCCTCTTCGGGGTAGACCTTGGGCTGTCTGGCTGGCGGTAGTGGTTGCGTTTATTGGTTTGTATCCTACCTGTACACATAATAATCCAAGGTTTTGAAAACATTTTAAGAAACCTAATTCTCAATTTGTTATCTCTAGACAGGTTTACCAAACATATTTTTTTTATGCCAGACTCTTTTATCATTGCTAATAAAATTATACAGTCGTCCCCCTTTTAACATCTGAACCGTTCGGTATATTTTGATGAAACTTGGAACGATAATATAGGGTGGGCCATAACTATATGAGCAGTTTCAATATCCAATAAGACAAACATTACTAAACTTACACATATTTTATTAATATTATTTTAAATTACAAATAATGAAAATTTTTATGACCTAAAAATTATTTTTTTCAAGTGACGTCCCTCACGTTGCTGACATTCTTAATCCGGAGTTGCATATTTCCAAAAATTTGGCGACAAATTGCTCGCGGAATGGCGTTCATTGACAATTTTGGTCAGTGGAGAATCCCCGACAAAAAGATCAACGTCCCCTTCATTCTCCTAAGCTTTTTGTGTGGACTGCAATATCAGCAAGTGAAAGTATTGGTCCATATTTTTTCGAAAATGAAAGAGGAGTTGCCGTTACGGTGACATCTGATAACTATTATGAGATCTTACAGGGATTCTTAGTTCCAGCTCTTCAACAATTTGAAGAAGATAATGCTACGACCTGGTTCCAACAAGATGGAGCCACCTGCTACACTGCCACAGTATCCATAGATTTGTTTAAAAGAAATGTTTCCAGGAAGACTCAACTCACAAAGGGGTGATATTCAGTGGGCCCCTCGGAGCCTGGATCTTGCTCCAAATGATTATTTTCTTTTGGGTTATCTAAAATCAAGGGTCTATGAAAATAATCCAACCACGTTGGACCAGCTTGAACAAAACATTGGGCGGGAAATAAAAGCCATTCAGCAAGCAACTAGTCGCCAAGTTTTTAAAAATATGCAACTCCAGATTAAGAATGTCAATGTGAGGGACATTACTTAAAAATATAATTTTTAGGTCATATACATTTTCATTAGTTGTAGTTTAAAATAATATCAATAAAATATGTGTAAGTTTTGTAATGTGTGTTTTATTGGATACTGAAACTGCTCATACAGTTATGGCCCACCCTGTATATGACCAAGGTCTGCATTTTTGACATCAGTGACAGCTCCAAATAGCAAGACCGCAGCTGGGCGCCAACGCAACCGCTACCGCCAGCCAGACAGCCGAGGATCTACCCTAAAGAGTAGGAGAACATGGCAAAAATCAGTGAACCTAAAATTCTTGTTTTCCCGACGTTGCTACCTCCCAGACTATTATTGACTGGTTAGAAACCAATGAAATCAGATTTTCTGAACATCATTTTTGATCGTTTTTACAAGAATAAAACTGGTTTTGTTGTAACTATTGTTAATCAGATGATGTATTGATTATCTTGAGATAAGAAGAACTATACTGGGGAATACTAGTATACCTGCTTTGTGCAACAGGAGAAGGAAAAAAGTGACGTTATGGTGACATTTGTTTATAATATATAAAACCGGAACGGCTATACATTTTAAAACAGAATGATGTTAAGTATTAAAATGTGCAACTTGGTCCCAATTTACCCAACTCTATCTCTTACCGTTTCCAAGATCCTAATGGTCCGCCTTGAATTTGTCTGTAGAAGGAGAACTGATTTTTTATCAGGACAATACACCTGCTCACAAAAAGTTGGTAAAATTGTTTTTTTTATCTTTGGACAATCCACGAAGGTTGAAAGCCTAAATACTAACGTACCGTGGGTGTCTTAAGCAAGGTAAGAGGAAGTTTGTTAACACGGAACTTAAAAACTTGAAGATTTGGGGGAAGGAAAGATCTCCGCTGGCAGTAGGTTCCACAGTCGTCTAGAAACTCTAGGGATAAAAGAGCGAACGAAATGGGAAGTTCGGGGCCTGTCCAATTGAACCGTATAGGGATGCATACGTGCGGCACCACGAGTTTCTCTGTTGGGAGCTGCAAGAGGAGGGACTACACTGGATAATTCGTCAGAGCAGAAGCCGTAAAAGTATCTATAGAAGAGCGATAGATCTCCCACAGCTCGACGATGGGCAAGAGAAGGAAGTCTTTGAGTAAGTAAAGGATCATTAATAAGACGGGCAGCTCTTCTTTGAATGGCATCAAGAATGCTGAGGGTTGTAGGGGATGCCATTCCCCAGACATGAGGACAGTATTCCAGAGATGGTCGAATGTGGGACACATACAAAGTGTATAAATTGGAAGGAGAAAAATACTTTTGGTTCGGAAAAGAAATCGAAGCTTTTTGAAGCCGAAGATTTAATGTGTTTATGCCAGTTAAGGTTATTCTCAAATGTGACGCCCACAAGATTAAATTTGGTTTGAGAACCTGAAAAGTGAAGTGAAGGGTACTATCGTCAGCATAACTATGAATGGGATTGGTTGTGGAAGAAAGAAGGTCGTTGATGTGAAGAAGAAACAAAGTTGGTGCTAGTACTGAACCCTGAGGCAGTCCAGCATTAATTTCGTGAAAGCTTGAAGCGTGGCCATCAACAATGACTGATATACGTTGATTAGAAAGATAACCGGAGAGCCAAGAGCAGAGTTTAGTTGGAAGACCGTAGGAGGAAAGTTTGTTAAGAAGTGCGTCATGCCAGACTTGGTCGAAAGCTTTAGATATATCAAAGCAACGATATGGGACTCACCTAGAAACTCAAGAGACTTGTTCCAGTTGTGCGAAACGAAGGAAAGAAGATCTGCTGTAGATCTCTTGTGACGAAATCCTTATTGCCTGTCATGTAAAATTTTATGTTTTTCTAAATACCTAAGAATTTACGAGTTAATGGATTTCTCCATTACTTTACAAAGCATAATAATAATAATGCATTTATTGTCATGGGTTCCAATAGATGAAACATTACAACGTCAATTTACAAGTTAATTTACCTTAAAAACTAATAATAATAATAATAATATCATTCATCTTCCAAAGTTAATGGTGGAAAAGAACTTGAACAGAAATTTCTACTGATGTTTTTGGCAAAGGACCAGAAGGATTTGATGCCATTTGAGCAAGAAAGTACTTTGTTTTTTATACGGTTATCAAAGGAGTCTTTGGCTTGAGATTGTTTGGTGGTAGTGGTTTCTTGCTTCAATGCTGGCCTGTCGGTTTTCTGGACTAGGATCCTGTAGAAACTTCTTATGAGCCTGAACTTTTAAAATTCTAGCTTTGTCACATGTTTTAGTAAACCAAGGTTTGTGATTAGAGGGTTTATTTACTCATTTATTTATTTATTTATTTACTCATTAACGGGCATTGCCCAATTACAATTTTAAATAACAAGCATCTACATATATATCTAGTACTAAGCTTTTTTAATTAACAAATATTCAGGACTAAAATTTTATATTTTAGTTAACCACCAAAATACTTAAAAAGCAGTAAAAAATAACAAGCTACTAATGATTAAGAAACAAGAAAACAACATCTTAAATTAAATAATCTAAAATTAAATTTAAAATATACACATTAAAAAAATCTAACTTTGAAAATAAAACAACATGAAGCCTTAATCTATAAAACATTGGACTTCATAACCCTTCGAAGCCCATTTAGGGATAGGTTAAATAAATCGTCCCCAAATTTATTGGCATGCTTCATCAATCTATTTATTGGGGAAAATTGCCCATACAACCTTTGGTAAAAATTTATTTGAAAGGTAACAGAATGCCTTAATGTCCTTGAAGGAACATATAAATTTATAGAAAAGAGCAGTTCACTACATTGCACATTTCCATGAATTAGTTTAAAAAGAAACAATACATCAGCATTTTCACGTCTAACTTTCAAACTTTGTATATTAATAGCTTTTTCAAGATCTTCAAAATTTATTGTTTCCTGAGGAATATGCAATTTAAAGGCAATGTATCTTAAAAACTTTCTCTGAACAGAATTTAACATTTTAACATAATTCTCATAATATGGATTCCAAACAACAGAACAATTTTCCAAAAGGGGTCTTACTAACGAAGTATACAATAGTTTTATTGAATTTATATTTTTAAAATCTTTGGTATTTCTTTTAATAAACCCTAAAACTCTAAGGGCTCTATTCTTGCAATATTCAATATGGGAAGAAAATGTAAGTTTATGATCAAAGAACACCCCCAAATCTTTAATAGTATTTACGTGGCTTAAAGGCTCTCAATCAATTCTGTAAATATTTCTTTGTACGTTTAAAGATCTACTAAACTGGATTGATGTGCATTTTTTTATATTTAGAATCATTCGGTTTCTTGTACACCAATCATAAAACCTATCCAAGTCCGCCTGTAAATTAATAACATCCTGTCCGCTACTTATCTTAAGAAAATTTTTTAAATCATCGGCATACAATAAGAATTTAGAGAATTTATAGCAGTCAGCCACATCGTTAATAAAAATATTAAACAATAAAGAAGAAATGTGTCCTCCTTGAGGAACTCCAGAAGAAACATCAAAAGCTTTCGACTCAAAGTTATTTATTTTAACTACTTGCTTTCTTTTGGATAGAAAAGATCTAAACCAGTTCAGTAGTAAACCATGTACACCATAAGTATAAAGTTGGTCCAGTAAAAGCTTATGATCAATTTTGTCAAAAGCCTTGGAGAAATCGGTATATATGGAGTCTACCACACAACCGCTCTCCAAGCCTTCAACAATGTATTTGCTATATAACAAAAGATTTGTAGTTATAGATTTGCCCTTATTAAAACCATGCTGATTACAGATTATTACATTCTTAAAACTAAATTCTAGAAAGTTTGCTATTAGCATTTCAAATATTTTTGAAAATAATGATAACTTTGTAATAGGTCTGTAGTCTTCAATGGAGTCCCTGGTCCCAGATTTTTAAATACGGGTGTTAGGTAAGATAATTTCCAGAAATCTGGAAAAATGCCTGAAGTTAATGAATTATTATACAACAACCACAATGGCCTTGATAGTGCAAACGAACATTTTTTAAAAATATTGGGGGTAGCCCATCTGGTCCAGCCCCCTTCTCCAAATCAATATTATTTAAGGCTGCCAATACCTCAGTTATTTTTATTTGATAGGAGGACACATTTACATTGGAAGGATCACTATTGTAAATCTTGTCACTTCTGATATATTTTTGATTATTGTTATCAGAGTATGCTGAAGAAAATTGGTTTGCAAAGGCATTAACAATATCCAAACCACTGGATAATTCTAAATTTTGATATTTCATTAAATTTGGTATTTCATTGTCGTTTCTTTTATTATTAACATATTTCCAGAAAGTTTTAGGATCCGACATAACATTTTGTTCAACATTTCCAACATACTGAATGTAACAAGATTTAGATTGTTCTTTACATAATGGTCTTAGATGACTAAATATTTGATAATCAGCAATTGTTTTTGAAAGTTTATATTTCTTATGTGCTTTCTTTTTACTTAAAATGTTTTCCTTTAATTCATCACCATACCACACAGGAAACTTAAAAACATTTTTAAAAACTTTCTTTGGTACATAAATATCTATCAAATTATTAATGATACAGTAAAACCAGTCAATAGCCACATTCACACCACCGTTCAAAACATTATCCCACTGAACATTTAACAGAGATAGGTTAAGACTATCAAAATCACTTTCCTTAAAATTATATCGATATTCCTCATATTCCAGTGTTTTTGGACTTGACTCAAGGTCGACTTCAAAAGACAGTGCAGGGTGATGCACGTCTAAATTAATTAGAATATCACAAGCACAATTAACTACAACATTACAGTCATTAGTGAAAATTAAATCCAGCAACACACCATTAGCATTAGGGATTGTATTGATTTGTTCAAGATTTGTGTGTTTGATGGTTTTCTTGGTGTGAGGTACATAGATTTCAACGCCCAATAGAATTGACTCGGTCAGTTGCTTACAGATTTCGGAAGGATCCTGGGAAGAAAAGTGTCCCAAGGGTACGTGGCGAAAAAGTCCCTAAAGCCATTCCAGTCGGCTGAGTTGCAGTGCCATACGGTGCGAGGTGGCATAGATTCATTTACCTCAGGATGTACAGAGTAAGATACAGTAATCAAGCCATGATCTGAGCGACCTAGAGGGGCAGTAACAGATGCTTCATAAAGTTCAGGGTTAGAAGTAAGAAAAAGATCTAAGGGGTTTGAACTATAATTTGGCACTCTAGGAAAGTAGGTAGGAGTCATAATAAGGTTGGTAAGAGAGTTACTGACTGCGAAGATTTCGGCTGCTCTGCCTTGAGGGTCAGTTTTTGAAGAGCCAGCCAGTCCTTATTATGGACATTAAAATCGCCAAGCACGATTACTTCGGCCATTGGAAACTGGGAAATGATACTGTCGATCTTTGTTGAAAGGAAGTCAAAGAATTCGACATAGGAATTGTCAGATGGAGATCGGTACAAACAACTCTGGTAAAACCCCTTATCCTCCTGCATTCTTTTTATTTGCAACTATCTGGCTTTTTATTAGGTGATAACTTTTCTCGCTAGTTGAGGTGTTTTTTTAAATTAAAAGCTGTACAGGGTGGTTTTTTTGGTTGGTATTGCAGGGTATAGGCTAAACGGTAAGAGATACAAAAAAACTAATGTACGTGTCCCGTTCTCTTTTTGATGTTTAGTTCAATGGCGCAATCAAATCCACGCTAACTAGATTGGTTTGGAAGATACAGGGTGATTCTGAAAATTCGTCAATTTTTATTATGTCTTATTACTCAGACATTTATGAAGATAGAAAGAAACTTTAAATACAAGAGTTTTATAACTTTTTACGTAGAATCCAGTGGCCTACATAAAATAAATATAAACGTTTTAATTTTTTAGATATTACCATAACATGCATTTTTTAAATGGAACACCCTGTATCTAAGTATCTCAAAAAATTGCATTTTTTCTTGCGACTACAACAACATATAACACATACTATTTTGTTTTGCCCAAATTAGGTAAAACACCGAAAACCTCATTTTTTAGGTGGCCATGGAATGATTTTTGTTTTGGTTTGTTTACATGTCCTAAAGTCAAATGACAATTAGCTATTAGTAGGTATTCGTTTTTATAGTCCGTATGTGAATATAATAAAACAAAAAGATTTAAAATGAATATTTTTCAAAACTATGAGAAATGAAACATGTTTGAGTGCTACATTGAAAGTAATAAAGATAAAAACACAGCTTTAGACTTATATTTTGACCGTTATCCAGAGCGACGACAGCCAGACAAAAGAATATTTCAAAGATTGTACCATAATTTAAGCGAATATGGATCATTTGAAAAACCAAGGACTAATATTTACAATAAGGGAAATAGGGAAAGGGATGAGGTAAACACGATAGCTTGTGTTACTGCTGAACCGACGGTATCTAGCCGTAATATTGAGAAAGATATTGGTATAAGTAAATCTAAAGTGTTAAAAACATTAAAAAAGCATAAATATAAACCATATAAAATAAGAAAAGTTCACAACTTACATCCCGGAGATGAAGAACGGCGCTTAGAATTTTGTCATCAGATTAATATGAATCCCAATTTTTTTCAAAATATAATATGGACTGATGAGGCTTTCGTATCCAGCGAAGGGATTTTTAATCGACAAAATAATCGATACTGGTCAAACACAAATCCACATGAGATGGTAGCGGGAATACAACAAGGACGGTTTGGGTTTCATGTATGGGTGGCACTGTATCAAAACAGTGTTAAACTGCAGGATTTTCTAAAACAATTTAAATGCTGGGGGATATATACAAATTTTGGAAGAAGGTATAATTGCCGAGTTGGATAACATGCCACTAGCTGTAAGAAATAATATATATTTTCAACAAGACGGTGCTCCGGCACATAATAGCCATATAGTAAGGCACTTACTTACTGTTAATTTTGGTGAAAATTGGCTTGGCACTTATGGACCAAACAGATGGCCTCCGCGTTCCCCCGACCTAACTCCATTCGATTTTTATTTTTGGGGTTTTATTAAAAATTAACTATATAAAATTCGAAATAATACTCTGGAAGAACTTATAGAAAATTTTATTAATTGCATAAGACGAGTACCAAATATTCACATATATAACGCCACTAGATCCGTTACAAACCGAGCCCAAAAATGCATCGAGCAGAATGAAAGACAATTTGAGCACCTTTTGTGATATATTTGGTATTTGTTTAGTTTATAAAATTGTTTATTTGCTTTCCGTAGTAGTTTAATTTCATTAAAGTTTTAGTATTTTTGTTAACTGGGTTTTTAATACACATAAAATAAATGAATATTAATAATTCAATCCATGGCCAACTAAAAATATTGTGTTTTTGGTGTTTCTGCTACTTTGGGCAAAGCAAAATAGTATGTGTTATATATTGTTGTAATCGTAAGAAAAAAATCATTTTTTGTGATACTTAGATACAGGGTGTTCCATTTAAAAAAATGCATGTTGTGGTAATTTCTCAAAAATTAAAACATTCAAATTTATTTCAAGTACGCCACTGGATACTACGTAAAAAGACATAAAACTTTTGTATTTAAAGTGTCTTTCTATCTCCATAAATGTCCCAGTAATAAGACATAATAAAAATCGACAATTTTTGAGAATCACCCTGTATCTTCCAAATCAATCAAGTTAGCGTGGATCTGATTGCGCCAATAAACTAAACATCAAAAAGAGAACGGGACACGTATATTATTTTTTGTATCTCTTACCGTTTATCCTATACCCTGCAATACCAACCAAAAAAAACCACCCTGTACAGTAAGCTGGCGACCTGGAGAAAAATCATTTTAAGAAAGAGATTGTGGCGGATAAAAGTGTCTCTTACAAATTCTCGATGCTTCTTTCGAACCCTTTCTTTATTAATGTTTATTTTAAGCTAATTTAACCATTTTAGGATGATGAAGAATCAAAACCCGCTTTAAGAATTAAAAATTTAAGTGACTTAATGCCCAGTCCAAAGAGAGCCAGAGAAGAAGAGGCAGATGAGGGCACAATATTTCAAAAATACAAAATAAAAAACTTGGAAGTAAGAGTATCGAAAATAGAAAAGGAACCTATTGTTGGTAAGTTAAAAATAAAAAAGAAAAACTCCTATATTTGTTCCAAAATTATGCTAATATGATTGTTTTAAGTTGCACTATATCACTTGCTATTGCATATTACCTCCTGGTGATTAATTTTATTAATTATTACATAAAGCATTTCAACAAATATTTTTGTTTAATTTTTTGTAATTAAAAGGATAAATTCTTGTTTACTGATAAGCAAAGCCTGATAAAAAAAAGAAATTTAAGAATAAAGCAAACAGCTTTTCTTTGTGTCAAAAAAGATCCTCGGAGTTGGAGTTACGCTGGGCGCGGAGAACTCTAAAAGAATAACATCTAATTCTGAAACACTCAGTATAGCTATGACTTGACATGAATTTACTTTTTAAAATCCAGGTATCTTAAAAACGGCTGTTTAAATAAACGTTTTCAAATTATACCTTTTTATGCAAAATATGTTGAAAAATTGGAATTTTTATTACATACAGGGTGGCTTAAAAAAGCTATTTAATTTGTGTAAGATACCGTGGGTGGTGCCCTTTGTTTATCATAACAAAATTCATAGCAAATTCTAATTTCTCACCTTCCACAACCTTCCCTTGCCGAATATTGTGACAAGAACAAAATTATTCATAAAAAACCAGAACCAAAATTAATTTTTGACATCCTGGATCTCCGAAATTATCCATTTTTGGACTAAGGTAAGTTGGGTTAAATCGTCGTTAGCCTCAGGAATTTGTCCTAGTAATTTTTCCGCACCTTTTAGAAACACCCTGTAAAAGCTTTTTCTGGGCCTAAAATTTCCAAAACTATTTATACTATGTACAATGTATATCTATGTTTTTTTGTTTTAGGTGACGCAATTGAAGAACCAGTAATGAAAGTACAAGGCGAGGGTTCAGGAGAAGATAACGAAAGTTTTGTAGTAAGTGAAGCGATAGAAGAAGAAGTTATGTTTATTTTTGGCGACGGAAGTGGAGTAGATTGCCAAACTGGCAATCAGTCAGACCAGGAAAATGAAAAATCGAAGGAATCCTCAAGTGCTTCTTGTGAAACCAGAACCACGGAGGATTTAAATCCTATTTCTAATAAACAATCCGATGACTCTCCCCTTAAAAGCAACGAAGGTAGCCAATCCAAGGATTTAAATTCGGAATCACCTAAAAAATTCTTTTTGGTAGTGGCAGCAGTCCTTTTAAAGGCAGTTCATTATCATCGACAATGAAATTTGGATCGCCAGTAACTGATAGAGGTAAGATAATTATGCATCTATAGTGTGTCCAAAAAGTCTAAAAACGCTTAAATATCTCAGAGAGTTCAACCAAATTGGACGAAATTCGGTTCTCCAGGGTAAAACCATATTTGGAATTAAGTGTTGATATCATCGATACTGCCAGATTTTCAGTTTTACAGAAATCAATATAAAGTTTTTAAATTTAAATGAGATACCTATTTTTTTTGTTTTATTATTGATGCTTTTAACTATACAATGGTATAGATGTCGAATTTTTCTTTAAGTGTTATTAGCGGAAAATATGTTTAATTGAGTAAATAATAATGGTGTAAACTGCATAGGTATTACCTACCGCCTACCGTTACTACCGTTTATACCTTGCAACTTTCAAACTGGTGGCTCGTCAGTTTTGACATAAGGAATATACTTAGTTCAATTTGACCTTTTGAATATCAAAATCCACTGTTTAAATAAAAACGAACATTTAGTGTAGGATTTTTCTGTTTATAATCTTGTATGTCTTATCTAAGAATTCAATTTGTTTCAGAACTGTCAAGCCACCAGTTTAAAATTTGCAAAGTGTAAACGATAATACCTACGCATTTTAAGCTTGGGATCCACGATGAAAGTTTTTATGAAAGTTTTGTGTCGTGTGTCAAAAGTGTTAAGTTTCCCGGTAAAAACAAATAGTGTTTTTAGAGGAAAGTGTCTGATTTTTCACTTCAACACAAAAATTTCATAAAAACTTTCATCGTGGATTCCAACCATTACACCTAATATTTTTACTAAATTAAACATTTTTTCTGCTATTAATACTTAAAGAGAAAAATTAGTACTTTAGTACCATTGTATAGCAAAACACAGCAAGAATACAATAATCAAATAAACAAAGGAACAGGTATCTCATTATAATTTAAAAACTTTGAATTGATTTCTGTGAAACTGAAAATATGGCGTTATTGCCAAAATCAACACTGAATTCAGAGTATGGTTTTTTCCTGGAGTACCTAATTTCGTCCAATTTGGTTCAAAATTGGCTGAGATATTTAAGCATTTCCAAAGTTTTTGGACACACTTTATGCAAAAATTGTGTAAAAGTACACCAACCGTAAATTAGTGCTAAAAACCTGTATAAGTCCGCATCGCTCTTAACGTGCGGGTCCAAAGGTCATTATGCATATGAATCAAATTAAAAAGAACAGTGGCTACCAAAATATTGTTTACTTCAGCATTTGACATTTTGAATTTGACACATTAGGCCGTGAATAGATATGAGTGTATAAATTGTTATTGCGTTAAACCTTAACTCGACGATTGGGTGACGACAAAGAAGGTTTGGACAAATTTTAATTTTTATTAAAAAAATCAAGAATCATTTATTTTTTTAACAAAATAAGGATCTTTTGTGATTTTTTTATTTTATACTAAAAAAATTATCAATTCGCTTTTAAAAATTATTTTAATGTTAGTTTAAAAATAAGGAATCAATTTAGAGCTGAAATATTTATCAGAGCGAACTTTCTTGTCAGAAAGCTCCTGTCGCGTCTTGTTTTTAGGTACCTCTAACAAAAACGGAATAAAGTGGTGGTTCTTACAAAAGGATAAGCCAGAAATGGCAAAACAGCTGCCAGTAATAAAACAGTTTCTGTGCGCAACTGCTTCATCTGCGTCAGTAGAAAAAATATTTAACACTTTTGGCTGTGTATATTTAAATGTTAGGAACAGGATGACCATAGAAAAGGGAAAAAACTCGTATTTTTGTTTAAACTATACAACAAAAATGCAAAAACATAAAGTTTATAATGTACTTATTTTTTAATTTTTTCAAGATGTTGCGCTATACTGTTTATTTTGGAGAATATTTTTATTTTATGTTTGTTGTATTTTTTTGTTGCTCTGAACAAAAGAAGAATAAAAGAAAACATTTTTAATTTAAATTATAATTTTAATTAAAATAATCAGCTGATTTATATCATGATTTAAATCAATTGATATAAATCAGCCTAACCCTGCAATAAAGCGAACAATTTTTGCCTGTAATAAATTCTTTGACTTTCTTAAGTGGACCCGGTGGTTTAGAGCTCAAGGATTTAACTAGTTTATAAGATATTTTTTCTATAAAAACAATAAATAACCTTGAAATATCTCCTAATTTAATTTAATTATTTATAAAATATAAAGAAAAAATACAAAAAGATAAAAAAATATTCCAAAGTTACACCCCTCAAAAATGTTTTGTTGGCGGTGGAATTAAATTTGGCTCTTTTGCCAAAAACAAAAAAAAATCCTTATCAGTATTAGTGTTGTTATCTCAAGTGCTAGAATTAGAAAAAAAATGACAATTAGGCGCGTTATTGAAATTAAGGTCCTGAAATCAGACCTTTTTTTGTTAGTTTTTGTGTTTTCAAAATATAAATATTTCATAACCGAGTGAAATGTTTTTGCAGAATTAAAAAATCTTTAAAAATAAAAAAAGTAATGAAGGATTGAAGAAAATGGAAGAAACATGCTGTAGCGAGTAAGCAACGCAAGATAGCGAATTGCGGGTTTTACCAGTAAGTTTGTCTTGAACTTTGAGCCTTGCAAATGGGGGTTAGTTTTTGTGTAAAACATACAGAAACATGAATTTTCTACAAAAGTGTCATCAATCTCATAAATGAAATTGTAAACGAAAGAAGCCAAAAATTCAGTGGATGTATAAAAATGAAAAAAGGGGTATTAATAAACATAATAGACAATAAACGTAAACAAACCTACGAAAAAGCTTTCCCATAAAATAGTAAAAGATAAACCATACAAAATTTTCTACATAATAAATTAAATGCTATAGTAATATCTTTTGCTTTACTTTCACTATCACTAATAGGATCAAAAAACTGTACATCATCTTCCAAGTCATCCCTAAATGTGGTAAATATATTTACCAAATTTCTAAAATACATCGTTTATTTAAAGCAACCTTTAAAACTGCTGTGTTATATTTTAGTCTACGTAATATAAAAGTAGTGTCCCTTATTTTAATTTTCACAGATTTCCTTAAATCACTAGTCTTTCGCTTCTTCCGTGTGCATTTTTCCCTTTTTGTTTTTAAATAAAATCGCATTTTTTGTCATGTATACATAACCTTTGGCGCACCATTCTTAAACCAACTTAAAGAGCGCTGGCTACTTTTTCTTCTATATTTCTGGGACATTCTATTTTTCCTTTTTTGTTCTTCAAATAAATATTAGGACTTAAAACTATTTTTTCGCTTGCAGATAAAGAAATGTACAGAAAAACTTTTTATATTTATAATTTTAAGTTTATACTATCAAACTGACATTAAATGTCATCCATTAATCAAAATCCTTTTATTTTGATAGTTATGGAGCCACTTATATTTATAATTGTATCCCTTTTTTGTTCTTAACACCTGCATATATCTGTTTCATTTATCCTACGCGATAAATTTAAAAGGTGTTAATTAACAAGTTAAAATAGAATGTAACTACAAAAGTTTGTCTTTGATTAATTGATACACCCGCATGATAAAAGCGATCAGGGTAGCTTTCCAGTGACGAAAATTTTTGTGCGTCACGCTCCAGGGCTTGAAGCACTTGAACTGCTCTAAAAAGTTAGTCACTGGAACGCATCCTTAGACAAGGAAAGAGAAATACTTTAAGAAATTTTAAAATTTCGTTGTTTTTAACCTTTTTGGCTTTATAATAATAAGTTCTTTTAAATATCTCATTCCATTTTAAATAAATAGTTTTAACAAATCCATCCTTAACCATAAAAAACATGTGTGAAGCAAAAACCAAAAGAGGGGTTGGTGCATGAGGGGCAAGGGGAAAGACAAACGGAGTAGCTCAGGTGCATAACACTTTCCGTCACTGGAACGCCATAAAGTAGAACGAAATGCTCCTGAGCTACTCGGGAGCGCTCTATTTGCGTCACTGGAAAGCCACTCTGGACTATATATTGTAAAACTCTAATATAGTCTTTTAATATTATTGTGATATTTTAGGTAGCAATGAAAATCCTATTACAAATAGAAAAAACGAAAAAACGATGTGGACAATAAAACTGTAAATAATAGTGAACCTAAGGCTAGTGAATTAAAATTGATGGAAACCGTAGCTAAATCTAAATCTAAAGATAATAAAGAAAGTACAGACGTATCAGAACCAAAGGAAAAATTACAAGGTAGCAAAAAAGAGACTGATTATATAGATAAACCTGTTGAAAATAATAATGATAACATAAGAAATACTAAACTTGAGAATATTGTGGGGAGTAAAGAATCTGAACAACCGGTAACGGAACCTCCTTGCGTTAAAAAGGTTGCTTATGTTTGTGGAAAAGATAAGGAAGGTGAAAAAGGACCATCAGTTGATGAAAGAAACACTGGTAATCAAATTGCAGAAAGTGATAAAATTACTGAAACTATTCAACCAGTTGACACTGATAAAACTACTAAAAGTATTGATGCAACTAGTAAAGAAGCGTCTAAAAGTGATAATGAAAACTCACAAGATCTGGATTTAAAGAAAAATGGCGATGATAGCACTTCTGTTTCTAATGGTCCAGAAACACATCAGACATTGAATGTCACTGATAATAATGTAGAAAAAGGTATAAGCATAATATATATTTTTTCAAATTCACAAATAATATTTTTAAATAAACCATTTCTTTAAATGCAGTCCATGGTTTCCTAAAAATAATTTAGGGGTGGAATTTTTATTTTTGGGAAAAATATCCTTGCGTGAGGTCATTAACTGTAACTAAATAATTGTGATTACATATTCTATTATTAATGGTGTTACACATAGTTGGTAAGAAAATTTAGAAACATCAAAAAATCTTCATATATCCATGGGTACGAAAACGCCTTGTTTCCTAGATACAAAGGGTTAAAGAAAAAAACAGTTATTTTGTAATATCTTAAATTTCCTTTATCCGATTATAATAAAATTCGGCAATTTAATTTGTAGATTTAAAAGGTTTATTTATATCTAACTTAATTAAATTTATCCAATCTAGTGGCGTCTCAAGCAGTACCTTAACCAACATTTCTCTTTCTGACAAAAAATGTATGCCAGTGAGTTTTGCTAAAGTTTTATATTTTATTTGGGTTAAGCAAGTAAACATACGTCTTTTTGCGCTTGTAAACTTTTTATACAAAAATACCTACATAATTAACCTATTTATTGTTTGTTATATATCTTTAATAACAAACGAGTTAAAGTTGTAAAAATGGTCAAAATATGAAAATCACCCTGTAGCTCCGGGATGGATTACAATAGTCATCAACTGTTTTTACTACAGTTCTTTTCTAAAAAAAAAAAATCTAGAATCTTATATTTGAATTTTCAGGTTTCTTACCCTGTAAAACCACCGAAAATGAAAAATGATGTATATTACATATGTAGGTAACTGCTCGAACAACTTTTGGTATGATCATAAAATTCATAATTTTTCTAGTGTTTAGGGATGTCTTGTTTTTTAATTTGATTCATTAGTAGTTACAGCCATAATAAGAAATTTTAAATTTTCAACATATTATAAAATTAATTTAAACAAATTCTCCCGAATATTAATCTGTAAATAACCAACAGTTAACATCAACATGACCTTGGCTTACTCAAAAATGTAATAACGATTATAATAATAATGATAATTATGTATATTAATGCGATATTACTGTCATAATTTGTGTTTTAAGGCTCACAAATTTAGTTAAAATAATTGAATAAATTACCTTAATTTTTTTATCATTCTGACAATTATTACGAAGGGTCCCGAAAGCGCTAAAGTCATCCTTTTTGCCCTGTTGTTGCGTTTTGTGTTCAAAGAACTTTTCCAGGTAATTCCAAGTTTTCCAATTATTTTTTACTTTACTATAACAGGCAATAGATAGCCTTCGTATGGCCAGTTTATTTATTCAAACACAGAACCAACTAAATAATTTGCTGATGGTAAGTTTCATTGTCTACAAAAGTATGTAAAACGACGATTCGTGTTTTTGTAGATGGATGTTAGGGAAAAATACCTTAAAAATGTATTTTTTTACTTTTAGACCAATCAGATGCAAAAACAAAAACAAAATTAGACGATCGTAAACCAAAAACGGAAGAAGAGGTCGATTCTAATAAACCGAAAAATAATGCAGACATAAGCCCTGATAAAGCAGAGAGCAAGTCTGAGTCAGATAATAATGACAAAGAAAGTGAAGTTCAACCAGAAGTTGTTTTTGTTTCGGGTAGAAGAACGAGAAGCAAATTTCAACCGAAGGAATCAGAAGCCAAAGACGTTGAAAAAAAAGGCCGACCAGTTAAAAAGGTTGCTAAGGGTAGTACCAAAACAAAGAAAAACAAAGGAAAATCAGTAGATGGCGGGCAGGATGACAAGGCAGATGAAAAACCTAAAGGTATGTACCATTTTTCGGGTTTTCTGAAAACTTTATTATTTAGGATATTAACTGAATTGGTACTTAATAAACAGCTTGTCTTCGGATGTTCTTTCCAAATGGGAAACTTTTTAATTATTAACTTTACGCCTCTTCATAAAAAGTCGTCCTGCTAAATGAGAAAATAAATTTCCACAAAAATATTTAAAGGTTAAATGTACAGGGTGGCATCAAAATGACTTGTTTCAAAATTAAAATAAAGGTTATTTCCTAACTACAGTACCACTGAGACGCTACTGAACCCAATAAAGGTAATCTAGCTAAAGCTTTGCAAGCGCATAACGCATCAAACAAATGTACCAAATTTTAACCAAATCGGTTTAAGGGTATTTATGATATTTATAAAATATCGATTTTTTAAAAAAACTTTTAACGCTCTGTATATCGAAAACGAAGCAACATGGGTTCATGGGAACTTTTCTTCATAAAATGACATAAGAAATCACCCTTTAAAGTTTGGTACTGTAGTTAAAAAATAACCTCTATTTTAATTTGAAAGCAAGTCATTTTTAAGCCACCCTGTACATCCAAGCTTCAAATATTTCTGTGAAAATGTATTTTTTCATCAAGCAGCATTTTTTATGAAGAGGCACATTTTTGCGTAAAGTTAATAATTAAAAAGTTTCCCATTTGGTAAGAACTTTCGAAGACTATAACGACTAGTATAACTTAAACAATTTTTAGGTAATAGTGCAGAATCGTCAATACCTAATTCACCTGCATTGTCAACGGGCGACAATAGTGTAATTTCCATGGGAGAAATAACTGCAGGTGACAGTTGTGATGTTGTTGATGTACCTGAGGCTGATCCTTTAGCTGTTTCAGATACTGAAGGTAAAGTGTGACTGACTTTTAAAAATACATCGTTTGTTGGATCAGTAAAACAAAACCTAATTTTTAGGCGATCCAAAATCATCAGCAGCAACTGGGCCTACTCTGAGTTCCTTTTCATTGGATTTTACTGACTCGCCGAAGCCGATAAAAGTACCAATTATACCGTCTCCAATGAGAGCAGTCAGAAAAAGAGGTAGTGCTTTTGACCATTTTAACTAATTAATTGTTGATCCCCATTTAAATATTTACTACATAGTCTGTCTGTCCCAGTACTGTATTTTCAAAATCTATCTCTGTAATGACTAAAGATAGAAAAAAAGTTTAAATACAAAAGTCATAGGGAATCGACGTCTGCATATTTTAAAAATGCTCTATACAGTATGTCCACGGATGCACTTTATAATAGGACAAATGGAACAAAATTTTAAATTTTAAAAAATGCGTGTATGGCAACTGCTTTTGCTTCTTAAAAAACTAGAGTTACGTTGAGAAATTTGTTTTGTTTTGTACAGGGGCTCCAAAAATCTACAAAAAGGTGAAAATGTACCAAGACAAAACTGCGTTTATTTTAAATAATTTTGCAAAGTGGTATATAAAAAGATTTTTATAATTAAATGCTGATCCCATATCTGAAATTTCACATAAAATAAACCAAATTTTTTGTCGTCTTTTTTAAATAATGTTTTACACCTTCTTACCTAATTTACCTAGTTTTAATACAATACAATAATTAATGTCAAAGTTTTTCCAATATATTTAAAGCCTCGTTTTCACGGTGATAGTTTTCGCGATAGTTGCTATCATGATAGTGCCTGTCACATGAACTATCACCATGTAAATAACCCAATAGTAGCTATCATGCTGTCGTGATAGTACTTTCGCACTTTCTTGCTTACCTAGATAGTTCGGCGTAACTTTCATGATAAAAGTTGTCGTTGTGATTTTACTATAAATCTTACAAATAATTGTAGAAACTGCAAAGAAAGTTAGAATGAGCCTAGGCGATTTAACATAATACATTTTTGGAAGAATATGAAAGGTTTTCATGTTTATGGAAAATAAGGTTTCCCGATTTTAGGAACAGAGCAAAGAGGGACCATGCTGAAGAAATTCTGCTGCCCTTATCAGGACTTTCTACATTAATAATACATTTGTTACTACCGTGATAGTTTTTGTACGTGTAGACACCTCAATTTTATAATAGGACTATCGAGGATACTATCATGATAGCACTTTCACAAGAGTACTATCACCGTGAAAACAGGCTTAAATACAAAAATTTCAAACCAGGTAAATTACCTAAAAAAGGTGTAAAACATGATTAAAAAAATATGATGCCTAAGAACAAAATTTTGTTTATTTTATGTGAAATTTCAGATACTATACTATACTATATACCAAATACTCATTTAATCCTAAAAACATTTTTTATATGACATTTTGCTGAATTATTAAAAATTAAGGCAGTTTTGTACACTGTACAAAACAAAACAAATTTCTTAACATAATACATTTTTTTGAGGGAGCAAAAACAGTTGCAATGCATGACTTTCTTAAACAATGAAATTTTTGATTCATCTATTGTAAAGTCCATCCGTGGACATAGGATGTCTTAAAGAAAAAACAACCTGTATTCTATTTCGTGGATGCACTAAAAGTCTACACATTCTTTGCATACCAATATGTATACCTAAATCTGATAGATTTGTAAATATTTGCATTTCTAATTAACTATAATTAAACTTTCAAAATGACAAAAACCGCATTTTTTCGTTCCTATTGCACATGTAAGTACTTTCACTTTTATTAAGAATATCTTTTATCATCAATTATGGTTTTCGAGATTATTAATATTAAAAAAAAATAATAATAATAATAAAAAATCCGAGTTTCCCAACTTTGTGAGTTCACAATACGAATACTGAACCTTATATCGGAAGAATAATTCAAAAAATACTTTGAATCATTTTTATGTTACTTACTTTTAAAAAGTGTCGCTAAAAATATTTTTAATTTTTTTACATTTGATAGGTGGGCCAAAATGGGAAGTCACTTTTAAGTAAATTAATCAAAGATCCTTTATGATGCTATTCAATTGAGGAACACTAGACTGGGCAAAAAACGAAAATATATATATGTATATTTTTAACGGTACTGTAAAATGTCATTCACGATGTTAAAAGAATACATTGTAACAGTCTAAAGTCTATTATCGCGACGAACAGTGTTTTGACAATTTTTTTATTGCAAATCGTTATTTTAAAAAAATACCAACACACATTCTTTAAGAAATTTTAATTTCCTACAAAAAAGCTCACCTCGTAAATTGTCGTCAAATAAGACTATTCAATGCAATTGGGTTTTGAACATTTAACTATTTTCTTAATTTTGTTTCTTGAGTTTAAATTTTTGTTACTACTACAAATAATATTTAAATAAATTCAATACATTTTATTAAAGGAAGTTTAATGCTCTACAAGAATGGTCCCTTAACATTTTTTATTTAATTCATTCATTTAAAAGTTATTTGACCTTGAAGAATCAAAAAGTAAGAAAATTAAATCAACGATTTGCGAGTTTTGCATAAAAATATTGTTGTCAAAAAACTGCTAGTCGCGATGATAGACTTAATAATAATATTAAGAGCTCTAACTTTGCATAATTGTTTTTATCAACTACAGTACCGTTTAAAAAAAAATATATTTTTTTGCCCAGTCGAATGAACACTATAGATTTTAATAATTTTAAGGTCGAGAAGTTACGACTTCAAAATCGATCGATGGTGACAATGGACCTGGGAAGAGAATGAAGTTAAAAGGCCGTCGCCAAGTTGATACAGCACTAAGAAAAAGTGTGGAACAACGTATAGAACAACTTCAGGGTAAATAATTTCGATTTTTATTTGGCCCTTTCATCACACAATTTTTTTGTGCGCATGCGTTAGCATCAGCCATCTTTTGGTGCTGCCTTCTTTAAACAATGTACTAACCAAAGTGCCCACTACCCTAGAAAATAAATTTAAATAGTAACTAAAGTCAATTCATTTTTAAAAGAAATAAAAAAAATATATATTAGTAAATCAAAACAACCAGTAAAAAGTAAAAAATTTTATAATTTTAAATATTTTCCTAAAGTTTACTACCTTAAGCCAAGTATTTCAAAAAGTGTTAATGCGTAATGTAAAAAAATACAAACATTTTATTTTACTTTAATTCTTTAACTTTAAATTTTGTCATGTTTTTAAAAATAATGGTACAGTACTCTTGGCCATTTTTAGTTATCACTCGCCCTGTATATTACGAATCGTAGTAAAATTTTGTATTTATTAGTTTTGGACCATGCGACCAGTTTTCCCAAAAGGACGTTAAAAATCCCAAAATTTTTGGTCCATTTGTCCTCTTGTAACACCCATCCTGGGACACACTGTATAATTTAAAAAGAGACCAAGGGCAAAGTACTTCTATTTTAAAAAAAAGAACAAAATCTTACAAGTAAATGTTATAGAGAATTAAATTTTATATAAACATTTGAAGTTAAAACCACAACGTAAAAAAGTGTTTTTGTCAAACATTACGCATCAACACTTTATTACACTCAGTCTAAGGAATCAAATTTTAGAAAATCAGTTGGGCTTTTAAGTTTATTAATGTCTTCTTCACATGCGAAATATAATCTTAGTATCGCTGTTGTTTGAGATAGGTATTTGAACATAAAGTCCAGTTGTTTACCACATTTTTTATACATTTCTTTCTCTTTTTTAATGTAAAAGTACTTTCCTCTTAAATTACTCAATAAATTTAATTTTTCTTAGTTTTGGACCATGTGAACAGTGTTCCCGAAACCTCGTTTTTAAATTCAAAAATGTTTGCTTCATGCACTCTTGTAATAGCTATCCTGGGACACACTGTTTATTTCTGTCAGTAGAGGCATTTGATGATAAGAATAAATTTTAGAAACCTTAAAAATTATAAAATAATGTTTTTGAAAGTAAAGTTAAAAGTTTTATGTTAGGTTTTTGTTTTTAAAAAATTGTAATACATTGAGGGCTTTTCGAGATATCAAAAAGTAGATTTTTTAGATATTCCTAATTAGCAGTAACAAAATGGGACAATTTTAGTCCTGTCACCCTACTATAATCTATAGAAAAATATATCAAACGCAATAATCATGGTCTTTTAAATTCCTAATTTTAACATAAACTTGATAAGTATACAGAACTATTCAAGACAAACTTTATTAAAAAATTGTTTGCATTTTGTTGTACTTTAGTATTTAACTATATTGAAAAACATTTCATATAACGGATTTGTTCTTTTTTAAACTGAGATTTATTTTTTTAGGTAGCAGCAGTGAAAGTAAGGATAGTGAAGCAGAACAGCCGTCGAAAAATAATAAGAAATCGGGTCGTTTTAAGAAAAAACCACCAAAAAAGGTGGACGAAAAAATGTTAGTCCAGAAGATTCAGATGAAAAACCAAAAAACCATCCACTCCCGTAAAGCGCGATCCCGCAAAGAAAAATAGCAGTAAGTTGTGCGGTATTTTTATATACTTAAAACTATAGTGAATGTAACTTAATTAAATTAGCTGTATGGAGTTTTAAAGCAAATAAATGATAAACGTCTTTATCAGCTCAAACGTTAGGGATGTCGATACAGTGTTTATTACCTTAAGGATTTTTTTCTTTATAATTTATTTTTATGTCCAGGCACGATTTTTTTTAATGTTTAATAAAATCATGAGATATATTTGTATTGTGAAAGCACTGCTTCTGTTACTTACCTTATTATTTCTGATTAGTGCACTTTTGTACAAACCTAATTTTTTACCTTAAAGGTAGGAATCCACAATGGAATAAAAATGTCAAAAATTTTATTTTATGAGGCATTTGTAACATGGTGGGTTTTCACAATACTGTGTCATAATAAATAATAAAATATAATCTTAATATAATAAAAAATAATCTTGTAAATGATCTGGTTTGCATATTTAAAAGGTATTTTTAATCCTAAACATAGTGGTTATTAAATAATAATCTTTGATAATGTCAAAAACAACGGTACTTGCCTCTTGACAAAATTTCACATTTTTCTCAATATTATATGTACTAACGTTACTACTACTATTCTGGGTATAATAAAAGTGTCAATGATATTAAATTTATCAAAGTCAAAATATATAACCTACCTATAAATATGTCAGTGAGGTATGAATAAAAATTATTGTCCGAAGGTGGAATATATTTTTCCAAATTTCGGACATGAACGTTCATTTAATTTTTTTTGGACACTTAGGAAAGAATGGATATAATATATCTGAAATAGGTGTCTATTTGAAGAAATTTGCCACAAACTAAATAAGCAAATAGGTAAAAAATGTTAATGAAAAACCACTACATTAAAAACTTAAAAGAAAACTCTAAAATACACCTGTCAGATCTTAAGAATATTTTAAGAAATTTCTTCGTTCTATCGGTGGCTCAAGAAAACCGAAAATGTCCTTCTGAAGTAGTAGGTATACAAATGGCTTAGAATCCTTTCATCGCAGACAACTTATCTGTAGTTTGGACTAAACCTCATTTTTTAGATGTTTAGTAAAGGTTTCACACCTTTCAACAGAATTGTCTGCGTTCTGATATCTAAGGAATATATCATATGTACTAAAACCATGTTTAATAATGTTCCTCTTCTGACTCACTAATAGTATCCAGCGTCTTTTTAACTTGTCCGCTTTTTTTTTTGCAAAAATTCCCAATCTATGAAGCACACCTAATGTTAAGAAAATTATATTTACATAAGTATTACAAAGCATATTTCTGTAAAATTACAATGCATTAAAAAAAACTAATGAGCTTTATATTACTTACCATTAAAGTTTCCAGAGAATGAAACAAACACAACTTAACTGCTTATTTTAAATGTAACCCCTATGCCACTATAGTACTGTTGAAGCCACGCTTTATTCAAAAATATTGCTGCAATCGTTAGACAACTGGACAGCGGACAAATTTTTTGCTCGAGATAATTGCTCAAAGATAGAGCAATTTGTTAAAAATGTATGACGGTTTGTCCGAAGTTATGTTGTCTTCCGAAGTTACGGCATTTTACGGTACCTCATATACCACTGAAAAAAAATAATGTGTGATGGTTGTATTTTAGGTTACTAAGTACTTAAGCTAACACATTGGATATTGTATTAAGATTTTTAACCTGGCCAGTAATCAAATTAGTGTTTATTTATCAATGGCATATGTATTTTAGGAATATTAGCAGGGTTAGATGTTAATGAAGATTCAAATGACCGTCCAGTTGTTAGACAGTCTCGAAGACTAGCCCAGCTTAAAATAAAAGAACAGGTGGAGTCTAAGCCAGCTGTTAAACCTGTATTTAAGGAGGAAGGTAATAGTTAAATAATTTTGGTAACCAATAAGTAGTCAAAGAAAATGAAATAAATATTTTTTTTCCTAAAAACTAATTTTGTCTTTTGGTAATTGAATTTTCAATATGTTTATTTAGTTAAAAAGAAAAAAAGTAAAACTGGTGACAAAAATGACAAACCAGAAAAACGAAAAAGAGACAAAAAGGCCAAAGAAGAAGAAGAAGTTTCAGAACCGGAAGTTGTAGTAGAAATAAAAAGAAGAAGAAAAGGGAAAAACCTGTTAGTCGGATATTTAATGAAAATAGGCCCTGGCAGTCTAGCAGTGAAGATAGTGAAGAAGTAGTTGAGGAGGTAAGAAAAACAAGAAGTCTTAATATTATTCTTGTAGTAATCTACATAAACATATTTTAAAGCGTATTGACTAATAACACATGAGACAAATAATAAGAGTTTATGCGCACTTTACATATAACCATATTATACAGGGTGTTTCACAACTTATCCGACAAACTTTAAGGGCTAATTCTACAATAAAAAATTTAAAAAAACTTCATATGAACATATGTCCTAAACGTCTTAGTTTTTAAACCACATGGTGTTAAAAAAATTAAAAAATCTTAGTTTTTTTGTAAAAACTTTTATTCCAGTTCAGAAATTTTTAAAAAACTAGGGAGGCGCCTCCTACACTCCAAGGAAATTTTTGGCATACAAGAAAAAATAATTTTTATTATTGTCGTCCCCGAGGGTTTTAGGGTAAATATTTAATTTTTTATTAAAAAATGGTACGCCACTGCATTTTTCTAAAATAAAAATACTTTTTAAAATTTCTATTAGGTTTGGAACAAATTTGATATCTTTTCATTTGATGCAAGGTTTTCGCGTAAATAAATAAAAACCATTTCTCAGCATGGTCATTTCATATAGATACTATCAAGTTCTGCAGTAAAAAATCACCTTCATTCTTTTTTATTCTTCAATTAGATAGGGATTTAACCATGCCGAGAAATTATTTCTATTTATTTACGCGAAAACCATTCATCAAATAAAAAAAGACAGGAGATCGAATTTGTTCAAAACATCATGGGGATTTTAAAAAGTATATTTATTTTAGAAAAATGTACTGGCGTACCCTTTTTATTAAAAAATATTAACCTTAAACCTCTTATGGACGACACTGGTAAAATACATATTTTTTCTTGTATGCCAAAAAATTTCTTTTGGTACATAGAAGACGTCGCCCAAATACTTTAAATAGTATCTGATTTGGTATAAAGGTTATTACAAAATAACAATTATTATTTAAAAACCCCGTAGTTCAAAAACTAAGACGTTTAGGACATATCCTTATAGACAGTTTTTCTCATTTTTTATTGTAGAATTAGCTCTTAAAGTTTGTTGGATAAGTTGTGAAACACTCTGTATACAAATAGGTATTGGTCGTTTTATTTCTTATCTGTGAATGAATTATAGTGTTGATATTTTGGAAAAGTTGCGGCATTTATTACATATGACTATAGCGTCCTATGTTCTCCTAGTAATCCTAGTAGACAAAGTGTCCAGTAATTCTACCGACAAACGTTAGGAAGGGATTCTACAATGAAAAATAAGAAGAAAACTTCATCTGAAGATATGTCTTAAACGTCTTAATTTTTAAACTACGGGGTGTTTAAATTTGAGGAAAATATGGTCTTTTATCTAAACTTGTATATCAGTCTAGTAATGAAAAATAAAATTGGACGTCTTATGTTCATAAGAAGACTTTTTAACATACAAGAAAACAAATCACCAATGTCGTCCATGAGGGGTTTGGGGTAAATATATTTTAAGAAAAAATGGTATACTGCATATCCATAAAATAAAAATATTTTTGGATTCCCATTTAGTTTCAAACGAATTTAATCTTTTGACATTTTTTGTTAAATGTCCGGTTTTTGCGTAAGTAATCACAAATAATTTATCGGAATAGTCATAATCACTATCTAATTCTACAGTATTTAGTATAGGGAAGGCATGTTTAGAGTAAGGCTTATCACTTATCTTGCTTATATATTTTTATTTTGGGACTATGCAGTGGCGTATTATTTAAAGTTATTAAAAAAAATACACCCCATAGTTTAAATACTAAGACGTTTAGGACATATTTTCATATGAAGTTTTTTTTGTAGAATGACCCCTTAAAGTTTTGTCGGTAAAATTAATGTGTATTGAAACACAAAAATATTTTTTGTATATTGCTAAACAGGTTACTGGTATTTGGAAGGTGTTTCGTTCTTACCTAGATTTTGAGTTTAGGGGCTATCCAAAGGGGGTGGGTGTATCCTAATGTGACATAGTGTGACAAGGGGCAGGGAGGATCATAAGCTGTGTGATGTCACGTTATGTTAAAATTAAAAATACCAAATCACCAAATTTATATGTATACAAAAAACTTAAAACATTTATATTTATTTTTATTTTGAAAAATGTGTGACGTCACATCAGGGGTGACCAGGTTCATAAAATGTGACAACTTGTGACGTAGTTTATGGATGGCCCGTATATTAAGTTGCTAAAAAATTTAAGACTAAGTACACCTAATACCTAAATGAAATATACAATACATTTTTACTACTAAAATTAGGAAGTTTGGAAAAAGAGAAAAAGAGAGAAACTTTTTTATATAGTCAGTGTGGTTCATTAAGTACGCAACAAATGGAAAAAAAATGTAATTTCACTGATAAGGTGTAGTTTTATAAGTCTGAAATATCAGCCTGGGCTATTAATTGAAATCATTATGCTTTATTTTAGGAGGAAGAAGAGGAAGAAATTCAAGATGAAGATTATGTTCCGTTGGGAGATTTAAAATCTGATCACGAATTTTCACCAGAAAGCGATTTGGAGGAAGATGCGGATGAGTATCAACCAATGAAACGAGCTAGAACTGCAAAAAAAGGTAGATATGTATATTATGTCATGGTTAGAAGATTTCTCAAACCATGATACCCGACATGTTGGAAAATTTCGTATATTAAATTCTACTCAAAACTCAACATTTTTTTGTGTTATTATTGGTATAACTGAAAAAAGATTATTTAAGGTGTTAAAAAATTATTTAAGTAACACGGATTATTTCCTAAAATTAAACTGTTTTTTTTTTGTTTTTAATTGACGATAAGGAAATAAAAGGAGTGATAAGGAACCCATTACTAAGTGCAATTTTATGATTAATTGGTTGATCTTTGGCGCCTAAATATTATAAAACTTATAAAGTGCCATTAAATTCAGGCTTGCGTTTTTTTAACCAGGATATTAAAATATAAAGTTGCTTTCCAATATATATATAAAAAAATATTATTGCCGAGTAAATGCAAGAAAACTAAATTTTAATTTTCTATTTTTGTTTTAAACAACAGTCTACGCCCAAACCTTAAGAGTTAACATGGCTTAAAGAATTTCATTAAAAGTTAAGATATAATTTATTTGATTTTACAATTTTTCATCAGTTTTTGCCTATGTTTCGTTATTATTTTTATGTTATATTAGTATTAAAATAAGTTTTATTATTTTTAAAAGTATTTTTAAATAGCAAGACTTATTTTAAAGGGTTTTTGTTTATAACAGTACTTTTTGTTGAAGCATACCAATACCCATTTTACTTAAAAAAATAAAAAGTTGTGGAAAAAGGTTTAAAAATTCATTCTTTTACTTTTAAAACTTATTTTGTTTTTATTATTTGGTAGCATTTTTTTAACTTAAATTAATTGGTGTTAGTTACATAGGAAATTAAATTAAAAATTTTAGATTTCCAAATAAATTTATAATTTTAATGTTGTAGTAAATGAAAATTCACTTTAGCTTTTAAAAACAGCGTAAATCAAATAGCACTATTTTTTTTTAGATTAAGGCATCCAAAATATAGTCAATTATAGAATTGTTTTTATGAATTTGTTCCCTATTCAAAAGAATTTCCTATTAATTTTTTAGATTAAAAAGATGTGTAGTGAAAAATAAAATTTATTTTAAAGTTTTCACTTCAAAAGAATGGCCCGAGTTAGAATTTATTCCTAAATAAAACAAATTTATGAGCTCATATTTTAATAAAGATTTTAAAAATGTAAAAACACATAGTTAGGGATCCCTGGACCATTTTTCCAAGCCATTACTAACAAGCTAATTTTTCGTAAGTAGCTTCATTTTGATAAGACTACCAACTCTTTTCCTTACAACAATTTTCGTTGGTGGTAAAATAAAGGATTAGTAGAGATTCAATATTGTAGGTGCGATTGCCAAACCTGATATGTGCCACAGGATAAGCATGTCACATATTAGATTTAAGTCGCGCACCGACGATATGTTGATTTGATAAATATTTAAAAACCAGCATGACGTACCTCGTAATTTGTAGGACAATGTGGGTTTTAAATTATATAAATATTATTTAATCAAGAAAAAAAAAGTTAGTACTTATTTTTCACGACATCGTTAATCATACATGTTGGTGGTAGGGGACACTTTGATGAAACCTTACATTTTGTAGGACAAATATTTTTATGGTTTATTTAGGTAATTATCTTCAAAATTAACAAAAAAATCCCTTTTTGTAATAAATTTTTGATATCTGTCAAATCAACACATTTAATTCCTGCTATTCCTGTAAGCTACCACCAACGAAAATTGTTGTAAGGAAAAAAGTTGGGCGTCTCGTCAAAATGAAGCTACTCACAAAAATAACTTGTTAGTAATTGGAAAAAATGGTCCAGGGATCCCTAACTAACATTATGATGGCGGTATTTTAAAATTAAATATTTAACTACTTATTTTTCCAGCTTATGTTGGCCTAATCTTTATCTTTAATTTTTAAGAGTCCGACGAAGAGGAGGCTGAGGAGTTTCCTTGTCAAAAGTGTGGAAAAGAAGACCATCCTGAATGGATTCTGCTCTGTGATAAATGCGACAATGGTTGGCATTGTTCTTGTCTACGACCTCCATTGCTGGGCATTCCAGAGGGTGATTGGTTTTGCCCTCCTTGTGAACACATTATTCTTCTAGAACAGCTTCAAGCCAAGTTAGTTGAATATGACAAAAACTTAGCAAAAAGGAAGTTGAGGACAGGCGAAAAGAACGTCTAGCTTATGTTGGTATCAGTCTGAATAATGTTTTACCTAGCAAAGATTCGTCAGATCATCGAAAGAAAAAAGGCGACATTCGGACAGTGGCTCTAGTTCATCGGTATCGGAAGAATCTGTTTCAGAATCTGAAAGTGACAGTGATGAACCTATTTATCAACTTAGACAGCGTAGGTAAGTAAGTTTTAATCGTGACCAGTAAACCATAATATAAATATTATAAGGTCTCTGAAAGTGTATTCTATCGAACATTTTTGGGTAATACTTATTTCTTTAGTAGCGTTAAATGAACCTAATGCTACTACATTTCCTAATTGTACTAAGCTAACATGACATCAATGGCCGCGGTCCGAACTATGCTCACAGCGCTCATGGCGTACCAACAGGCGGTCCGATTCATGCTTTTTACGCTTACTTTGAGCGTTGTGAAAGCTATGACGTTACGTGTGACAGTACTCACAGGTCGGATCGTTAGCATCGTAAGCATCGACGTTTTTTGGCGCTATTTATTTGCATCGATGTATTGTGTCCGTGATTTCAAGGGTCCAAAATAAAATTTATCTATCATCACTTTCCTCGACTGCGGAAAATGCTTGAAATACAAGCATTTTCCCATCTTCATTAGTTATACCACATGCTTTACTCATGTTTATATCAAAAAATGCTTTGTTAGATTATGTTGAATTCGTAAACACACTCAGAAGTGGTCCGAATTATTAATAGTACAAACAGACGTTGGCGCGCTCACTTAAATCGGACCGCTAGTTGAAAGTCTATACGTCGTAAATGCTGTGAGCACAATTCGGACCGCGGCCAATGTGTGTTTGTTACTTTATTTTTTTTTGAGTGCAAAGTTGGTCATAATAAATATGGTACAGTGTTGCCTCCTAGTGGTCTCGATTTGATCCCATTAGATTTTTCTTGAGAAATTTTTATGTCGACTATTTAGAGACTTATATTTTGGCAGTATTTTTCTTTGATAAATAGTATACAGTGTGTCTAAGTAAGTTGGTGTCATATGGGAAACTATTTAATTATTAATTTTACGAAAAAAGTTATGCTTTATAAAAATTTCTGCATGGTCCAAAACATAAAATACAATTTTTAGATATCAAATTGTGTCAGTCATCTATTAGGTTTGGCCAAAAATGTAATTTTTGCTAAAAAGTAAAGTACCTGTAATTTTGATAATATCGCAAATTTGTATGAAGAAAAGATGTTTAGAATTAAAAGTTACCTTTAATTATGCACATTTGTTTAGTTCCAAAAAAGTTTTTTTAATTTATTTCTTTTCTGCGAATATCAAGAAAATTCAAGTTTGTACATTGGTGCATTGTACATTCTTCTTGTTTTGATAACAATAAATTTAAAAGTTTATTTGAAACTATCCTATGACATGTATAATCATCAAAATGTAATGCACTAATGTATGAACTTAAATTTTCACCATTATCGCAGAAAAAAAATCAAAAATAAACAAAAATTGCATATTTAAAAGTAATTTTTAATTCTAAACAACTTTTCTTTATAACAATTTTTAATATTTGCAAAAATACAGGTACTTTACTCCTAACCAAAAATTACATTTTTGGCAAAACCTCGTAGATGACTAATACAATTTGATATCTAATGTTTTTTTTTAAGTTTTGGGTCATGCAAAACTTTTTATTAAGAATAACTTTTTTCGTAAAACCAATAATAAAAAAGTTTCCCATATAACGTCAACTTACGTGGACACACTGTATAGGTTGGAAAATATTTTTATGATCCTTTTATTGTTTTTTGATATTCTAAAATATAGTCCGAATCGCTCTTAACGTGCGGGTCCAAAGGTCATTATGCATATGAATCAAATTTAAAAAAACAGTGGCTACCAAAATATTGTTTACTTCAGCATTTGACATTTTGACTTTGACACATTAAGCCGTGTATAGATATGAGCGTATAAATTGTGATTGCGTTAAACCTTAACTCGATGATTGGGTGAAGACAAAGCAGGGTTGGGCAAATTTTGCTTTTTATTAAAAAAATCGAAAACAAATTTATTGTTTTTAACAAATCAGGAATATTTTATTTTTTTATTCTATATAAAGAAAAATTATTAATCCGCTTTTTAAAAATTATTTTAATGTTAAAACTATACAACTAAAATGCAGAAACATAAAGTTTATGATAATATACCTATTTTTTAATTTTTTTAAGATGTTGTTTATGCGCTATACTGTTTATTTTTGAGAATATTTTTTGCATGACAGGCAGTATGGATTTCGCCACAAAAGAACAACAGCTGATCTTCTTTCCTTTTTATCACACTGCTGGAATAAGTCTCTTGAGTTTCCAGGTGTTTTTGATATATCCAAAGCTTTTGACCAGGTCTGGCATGCCGCACTTCTTAATAAACTTCCCTCCTATGGTCTTTCAACTAAACTCTGTACTTGGCTCTCTAGTTATCTATCTGATCGACGTATGTCAGTTATTGTGGACGGCCATTCTTCAAGCTTTCACCAAGTAAATGCTGGAGTGCATCAGGGCTCAGTTCTGGCACCAACATTGTTTCTTCTTCACATCAACGACCTTCTCTCGTCCACAACTAATTCCATTCATAGTGTCGCCGACGATAGTATACCCTTCACTCCAGTTTTCAGGTTCCTAAACCCATCACTAAACCTGATTTGGAAAACAAATGCAGAGCGATGCAGATATCTCTTTCGCAGGATCTTGCGATGTGTCAGAAGAAATAGCTATTTTTTTAAATTATTATATAAAAAAATATCAATCTTATAAATGAAATTGTAAACGAAAAAGACAAAAATCGGGGATTTTAGTGGATGTATAAAAATGAAGAAAGGGGTATTGATTTATAAACCTAAAAGACAATGGGCATGTAAATAAAGCTACGAAAAAGCTTTTACAAAAAATGGTAAATGATAAAACATACAAAATTTCCTACGTAATAAATCAAATGCCATAGTAATATCTTCTAATAGGATCAATAAACTGTACATCACCTTTTGAGCCATCCCTAAATGTGGTAAATATCTTTACCAAATTTCTAACATACATCGTTTATTTAAACCTTTAAAACCGCGGTGTTATATTTTAGTCTATGAAATTTAAAAGTGTTGTCCCTTATTTTCATTTTCACAGATTCCCTTTAATCACTAGTCTTTCGCTTGCTTGCGTATTTTTTTCTTTTTGTTTTCAAACAAGATCGCATTTTTGTAATGTATAACCTTTGGCACCATTCTTAAACCAACTTAAAGAGCTCTGTTTACTTCTTTTTCTATATTTCCGGGACATTCTATTTTTTCTTTTTTGTTCTTGAAATAAATATTAGGACTTCAAACTAGTTTTTCGCTTGCAGATAAAGAAATTTACAGAAAAACTTTGTATATTTATAATTTAAAGTTTAAACTATCAAACTGACATTAAATGTCATCCATTAATCAAAATCCTTGTATTTTGATTGTTATGGAGCCACTTATATTTATAATTGTATCCCTTTTTTGTTGTTAAAACCTGCATATATCTGTTTCATTTATCTTACGCGATACATTTAAAAGGTGTTAATAAACAAGTTAAAATATATTGTAACTACAAAAGTTTGTCTTTGATTAATTGATACACCCGCATGATAAGAGCGATCTGGACTATATGTTTGTATTATTTGTTAAGCTATGCAGTGTGTTGCTTATTAAGCGTATTTGATCTTAATGCCAATTTACTAACGCTACAAGACCAAATAAAATAATACAATTAAAATATTTACAGGCAGACGAAGAACTATAAATTTAATGAATATGACGAAATGATGAAAACAGCTATAGGCGAGGATGCAAACAAGCCAGAGGATACCGCAGGAAATTTAGGACGTGGAAAAGATATTCAAACCATCGTGAAAGGATTGGAACCTGAACCTGAAGCAAAGAAAGGAGAAGAAGACCATGATAGACCATCAGTTACTAATTTAAAAAGATGCTTAGGTAAGGTACAAACTATAAAAGGGAAGACATTAGTAGAATATTTTAATTTATAGTAATAATTTTAAATAGAAGAATTTATGTCATCTTTGTTAAAAAGGGCGTTGCCCTAATAATTTTTTTACGTGGAGGAAAAGGCTTTAAAGTAAATTATTGGTGTTTACACCACATTTATAAGCCCAGTAAATATGTTTTCAATTTAAATTTTTAAAATAGAATGCATACATAAAACTTCAATGTTTTAACTCTTGAATCTGTGACATTAATATAATTTAAATTGATAAATATTTTAAAAAGTAGCTTTATTTGACACAATATTTTAAAAGAAACTGGAGGCTTTCTTAATTCAATACATTTTCTGTATACAGGGTGTTATTTAATAAGTGTCCGATATTTCAGAGAGTGATTTTCAAGTATTTTTAAGGTAAAAGTTCCTATGAACGTGTGGTCTAAGATGCTTCGCTTTCAAGATACAGGGTGTCAAAGTTTTATTTTTATTTATGTTTTTTCTGCATAATTTCCTAAATAATGCCGATTTCCGAACGAAAATTGGTACCTGGGGGTTTTTGACATGAGAAATTTGAATTTGTTCTTAATTTAGCTCTTACTTGTAGAGGGCGCTAGCCACATGTATATTCTCACTTTCAAAGGCTCATGACTTTTGTACAACCCTGTATTTACATTTTTGTTAAAAGAAATGGATTCCTTAGTCATTTTTACGTAAAAAGGTACTCTTATTAGATGACGCTAGGAGCAACCGTTTTCGAAATATTTTAGTTTAAAATAATCGATGCATACGCTTAGTAATAAATATGCTAAGTAAAGACCGCCGAAAATGACGGTTTTATCAAGTAGCCTAGTCAATGCATTTTGTTTGTGTTGTCATGTAAAAATACCAATTTTCGTTTGGAAATCGGCATTATTTAGGAAATTATGCAAAAAAACATAAATAAAAATAAAACTTTGACACCCTGTATCTTGAAAGCGAAGCATCTTAGACCACACGTTCATAGGAACTTTTTACCTTAAAAATACTTGAAAAATCACTCTCTGAAATATCGGACACTTATTAAATAACACCCTGTATAGCTAGAGAAAATATGTTATTTTCATATACAGGGTTAGTAGAAAAACCGGAACGGTGGATTATCTCAGCAACCATTAAATATAAATAAACCAAATTTTGTGCATGGGGTAACTGAACATGAAGAATTTAAAAATTAGGTTTCCAAGGTTACCAAGTTTATGGCTTCCTCTCTAGGTTGGGGATTTTTAAAATTTTAAATGTAATACCCTATTTTCTATTATTGTAATCAATTGCTGGTATCAACTTGATTATGACCTGTTATTATCGTTTTTTTACTTGTCAATTTCGAAGGTATGGCATCAAGCTTGAATACAAAAACGAGCAGGTATGGTCAATTATCTCAAAAACGATCCAACCGAAATTCATCATAATTGGTATTGCATAAATTCAAGAATTGCATTTTATTTATTTATTTATTATATTCTTTACAAACACCAGTACAATTGGTAATTACATGTAAAGATTCTAAAACTAGAGAACAAAGAAAAAACAATCTTACATACTAAACAACAAGGACGGAACAACCATAACATATAATTAAAAAAATAAAGTCTTTTACTAAAGTACAGATTTCAGTTTTTTAAACTATCACTGAAGAAATCTGTCTGGACCTCCCTAAGAAGCTCGTTTGCCACAGCCATCATACGGTTAAAAGGAGACAAGCTAGATGGGTCTACACTAAATATTTTACGGTTTACTGACATTCTTAAGTTAATCTTTGGTACATTTAAATTAACATAATCGATAAAATTAAAATCTTTGTATTTTAAGTTATGTATTATATAATATAAAAATATCACAGCTTGTCTTTTTCTTCTTTGGGACAAAGATGTAACCCCAAAACTACTTAACATACTTTTATAAGAAACTTTAAATGGATAATTATTATATTTAACAACATAGAGATACCTCAAAAACCTTTTTTGTACCTTTTCTATAAAATCATCATGTGTGGTCTCCATTGGCATCCATATTTGTGATGCATATTCAAGATGTGGCCTAACTAGGCTGTTGTATAATTTAATTATTGTGGAGATCTTAAAATGTTTACTATTTCTGATTATAAATCCCAGTGCCTTTACAGCTTTATTTTTTATAAAAGAAAAGTGCTTGTTAAACTTCAGATTAGATTGAAATAGCACTCCCAAATCCTTAACCTCTTTTTCACATTTTAAGTTAAATTTTTCAATTCTATACGTATTTAAAATTGGGTTTGTTTTTCTTGTGAATTTTAAAACTGAGCATTTTTGTATATTTAAGAACATTTTGTTTTCTTTACACCATTTATTCACATTATCTATATCATGTTGTAACTTTTCACAATCCTCTATAGTTTTAACAATCCTGCAGAGCTTGAAATCATCTGCGAAAAGAAGTCCTATGGAATGATTTAGGCAATCCGGTAAAGAGTTGATGAAGCACAAGAAGAGCAAAGGCCCCAAATTACTTCCCTGCTGAATGCCTGAGGTGGCAACAAAGCTCTCCGACATGCTTCCACCAACACGCACCCACTGCCTTCTATCTGTAAGATATGACTTTATTAGCTTAGTGACTTAAAGGTCCGATACTTCGGTTTTTGAGTAGAAGCAAATGCTTTATACAGTGAATAAAGTATGTCAACATTAGTAGATTTTTGAACAGACCCACCTCAAAAAGTCCTGCTGGCACCCCCACCCCCCTCAAAGTTGGTTAAGGGATTGATATAGTTTTTTTCTAATATCTTCTAAACGGTAAATGATAAAAAACTGATTTTAGTGTCGTTAGATAGAGCACAAAATTCTGCAAAATAGTAATAATTAAAATTGTATTTTTGTTTATTACGTAAGAATCTCCAATATAGAAAAAGTTGGAGGGGAGCATCCACGAGGCATTTTTTACGATATATCTTCCAAACCGTCTACCAAACAAAAAAAATATAAGACACCAAAAATTAAGGCCAAACTTTTCCCTATCGAATGGTGTATAACACTATACTATTTTCTTTTAAATTAAAGCTACCAGTGGCGTACAAAAGTAGCACTACACCAGTATAGTAGGTAGTTAAAAATAGAAATTTTTAATGTCATACTTTTATTTTATTTTTTCAGAATATTTCTCACTTTAGTTATATTAATTGGTAATATTACCTTATTGCGCATAATAGTAATATTAAAAATAATATTTTTGTTTTTTTGGTAAGACTCTACAACAAACAAAAGTCGAAGGGGAGTATCCATACGGCACTTTTTACCATATATCTTTCAAACCATTAACAAAAAAAAATAAACAACATAAACGACAGACCACAAAGTTATTATTTAGACTATTATCTTTTAAAATAAAGCTACCAGTGGCGTACCAAATTAGTACTACACCAATAAAGTACCTAGAAATCGAAATATTTAATGTTATTCTTAAATTTTAAAAGATTATTTTTCACTTTAGATTTATTAATTAATAATTATACTTTACATTTTATTTACTTATTTCTTTTGTTTTATAATTTGATTCATCATATTTTTAAATAAATAACAACAGTATTATAATAACTTTTATTATAAAGATAACAACAAATATGGCTTATACAGTGTGTCCCAGGATAGGTGTTACAAGAGGACAAATTTACCAAAATTTTTGGAATATTTAATCGTCCTTTTGGGAAACTGGTCGCATGGTCCAAAACTAATAAATACAAAATTTGATTTCAATTGGTAATATACAGGGCAAGTTATAACTAAAAATATGAAAAATGACCAGGGATAAAAGTACCTTTATTTTTAAAAATAGGACAAAATTGTATAGGTAAATGTTGTAGAGATCTAAATTTTATGTCAAAATTTAAAGTTAAACACGTTAAGTAAAAAAAATATATTTTTGTCAATTTTTTAACTCGCCCTGTTTAATACCAATTGAAGTAAAGTTTTGTATTTATTAGTTTTGGACCATGCGGATGACGAGGAGATTACCCCAAACAAATCCTGCTTGATAAATGCATTGATTAATGTGAAGTGCTAAAACATTCATTGTTGGGGGTAAATTCTCAACCGTTCGGTTTTTTTGTGCAAAAAGTTGCATTCGACAAATATCAATGTTGCTACTATCAGAATGTTTATCGTAAATGGTTACAACGAATTTTGAGATCACACTTAATTGCCGAGATGAAGGTTTTTTGAATGCTGCAATAAATCAATGAAAGTAACTTCCGGAAAAGATTCCCAAGCTTCCCACACACTTTTTTTCCTTTTCCATAAAAGGAGGAGGTGGTATCGCAACCGGTTAGTGAATGAAAAAAGAGAAGGGCTAGACTTTTTTCATTGATTTTTTAGCAATTTCGATACACGAAATATGTCTTACATTTTTACCAGTACCAAACTCAATCCACACGTCTTGATTTTGATTTTTGTACTGGTAAATTTTTTTTCCGTGTAATATGATTATTTATTATTACTAGTATGCAGAATTAGAAATAATTATAAATTAATAAAACTAAAGTAAAAAATAATAAAAAAAAATTAAAAGTATAACATTAAAAATTTACATTTTTAGGTACTATACTGGTGTAGTGCTACTTTTGTACGCCACTGGTAGCTTTTTTTTAAAGATAATAGTATAATGTTATACTCCATTCGATAGGGAAAACTTTGGCCTTTATTTTTTGAATTCTATATTTTTTTATTTGGTGGATGGTTTGGAAGATATATCGTAAAAAGTGCCGTGTAGATGCTCCCCTCCAACATTTTTTTGTTGTAGAATTTTACTAAATCAACAAAAATACAATTTCTAGTGTTACTATAAGGTAATATTACCAACTAAAGTGAGAAATATTCTGAAAAAAATAAAATAAAAGTATGACATTAAAAATTTCTATTTTTAACTACCTACTATACTGGTGTAGTGCTACTTTGTACGCCACTGGTAGCTTTAATTTAAAAGAAAATAGTATAGTGTTATACACCATTCGATAGGGAAAACTTTGGCCTTAATTTTTTGTGTCTTATATTTTTTTGTTTGGTAGACGGTTTGGAAGATATATCGTAAAAAATGCCTCGTGGATGCTCCCCTCCAACTTTTTCTATATTGGAGATTCTTACGTAATAAACAAAAATACAATTTTAATTATTACTATTTTGCAGAATTTTGTGCTCTATCTAACGACACTAAAATCAGTTTTTTATCATTTACCGTTTAGAAGATATTAGAAAAAAACTATATCAATCCCTTAACCAACTTTGAGGGGGGTGGGGGGTGCCAGCAGGACTTTTGAGGTGGGTCTGTTCAAAAATCTACTAATGTTGACATACTTTATTCACTGTATAAAGCATTTGCTTCTACTCAAAAACCGAAGTATCGGGCCATTTTTGAACAATAAGTCACTAAGCTATATTAAATGATATGCGTCCTCAGAGATTCCAACCTCTACAAGCTTTTCCAACAACATGGTGTGGTTGACCTTGTCAAATGCCTTTTCACAGTCGGTGTATATGACATCTAATTGACACTTGTTTTGTATAGCTTGGGCTGCTAATTCTGACAATATTGTCAGATTTGTAACCGTGGATCTATCTTCCATAAAACCATGTTGGAAAATAGACATTTTTGGTTTCAAAAAGTTTGTCAAGTCTTCACAGAGTATTGTTTCATAAATTTTTGACAAAACATTAATCAAACTAATGGGTCTGTAATTCTTTATTTCATTTTTATTCCCGCTCTTATAAACTGGTGTGATTTGCGCAGTTTTTAGGGCTTCTGGAAATTGCCTATTTTTGATGGCTAAATTAAAAATATGTTTTAAGGGTGATGTTATGTATTCTGACAATCCCTTATATATATAATATATATATATGCAGGAATATTGTCAGGCCCTGTAGATTTTTAGGTTTAAGTTTTTTAATACTACTTATAATATTCTTTTCTGTTATCATAGAAAAATTAAAAGTATTGCTGCCAAAGTTTAAGTTGCATCTGTTTTTATTTGTATTTGTAGATTTTTCATATACAGACTGAAAATGTTTGGAAAAAGCATTTGCAATATCCCCAGCATTACTGTATGAATGTTTGCCACATTTCATTTCCCTTGGTACCCCACTTTTTTAGTTTTATCACGTATAAATTGCCAAAATGATTTTGGGTCATGATTTATATTGTTTTCAAGGTTTTTCTTATATAATTTATATTCAGCATTTGTTTGTAACTTGATACTCTTTCTTAACTCATTGAAGTAACTATGCATTTGTGGATTGGCATGTTTTTTGAAATTAACCTATGAATTTTGTTTTTTTCCTTTATTTTGTGCACTAAATTAGTGGAGTACCATAGAGGAAATCTAGGTTTAGAATTTGTATTTTTGACATGATGCTTGGGAATTGCCATGTCCAATAGCTGATACATATGATCATAGAAAAATTTTAGACTGCTATTTACATCTGTTATTTTAAATATTCCCGACCAATCAAAATTTCTGAATAAATTGTATAGAAGTGGGTAATTTCCTTTCGAATAATTATATGTTAGTTGTTTAGATATACTGGGTTCATACTTATCTTTTAAATGGAGCTGAAATACCAGTGCTGGATGGTAGGATGGTGCGATGTTTCATAATTAAATTTCCTTGCTGACTTTTAAATGATTACCATCTCATTAAATCTAAGCTGTTTACGAATTATGACTACATTTCTTGCACTAATGCTACTTTTTTACATTATATCCTAAAATATATTTTCAAGTATTCATATTTTAATAAAAGTGTAAACTTTGGTATTTTTTTGCTTACATAACTGCAAAAATATGACAGTTTTTTTACATTTTTAAGGACATATTCTTGATTATTTTATTTTACAGTTTTTTATTACAACCTTATAAGAATTTAAGTGTTATCATTTTGTCTTAAACATACTACTTATCAAAAAATTGCAATACCTAAAAATAATACAGTGTGTCCCAGGATAGGTGTTACAAGGGGACAGAAAGTTTTAAATTTAAAAACCAAATTTTGGGAAAATTGGTCTAGTCGAACACTAAGAAACAGAAAATATTACTTCAATTGGTTTTATACTGGGCGAGTTATAGTTAAGGCTATATAAAAATGATCAAGAGTAAAGTACTTTTATTTTCAAAATAGAACAAAATTTAATCATTAAATGTTGTAGAGAATTAAATATTATGTCAAATTTTAAAGATAAAGCGTTAAATAAAAAAAATGTATAATACTTAAAAAATGGGCAAGAACTGGAACTCTTGTTCATTTTTCATATTTTTAGTTATAACTTCCCTTATAAATTACTAATCGGGTTTAAATGTGATATTTCTTAGTTTTTGACCATGCGCCCAGTTTTCCTCAAAATGCTGTTTTAAAATTTCTTTGATCTTTTTGTCCTCTTGAAACTTCTATCCTGGGACACACGATATCAAACTTAACCAGATTTTGTTGTTTACAGGTTGTATACACAATAATATTTGCTACAAGTGATAACGCTCGGAAAGTTATTTAAATTTTTACTGCTTTGTTTATGGCGTTGCTGCAAGGCAATTGCCAATATTGGGTATAACCACCGTGATAATGTACACGCTCAGCAGTGGCTCTAGGCATGCTTCTTATTAAATGATCAATGTCTTTTGGAAAATTGCGTCTTACGCAACATGAATTTCATTTCTTAACTCTGCTGAAGTACGTGGTTGGCTCCGTACAATGTCCCATACGTTTTTTATTGGGGACAGATCGGGAGAAAGTGAAGGCCAAGGAAGGATTTGAACATTATGTGGCTCTAGATAAGGATAAGGTAGATAAGCAATATGTGGTGGTGCAATATTGTTCAAAAATAAAGATCTACCATCACCCTGGACGCAGTGTATAGAAGTTAGTTTTAAAGCTTCCTTTATTTATTGCCCGACCGTTATGTATCACTGGAAGAAATCTACTACTAACGCTTTCCATATCATAACACCTACAGTGCAAACGACATGTCCCTTAAAGAAAATGCCAAATTTCTTTTTATCTGTAAAGAATTTTGGCCCATTGTGGTTCGTTGTGCAATTGAAATTTGTGTAAAAATACTACCGAATGCTACTCTTTAAATTATTATTTGTATTGTTACTAAAATTAAATGCGTATATCGTATAACGAGACTACAACGTAACTTTAATATGAATGATTTTAGTATCCATATTTCAAAATCTAGATTTAAAACTGAAGTTAAGCGCGTATTAAAGTAATGGACAATTAATGTTGTGTTCTTGTTTTTTCTATAATATGATATTGCTTGTTATATTTTTAGGGTGATAATTTATAGTGACTTTTGTTAGGGTTGTAATTTGGAATGTATTTTTGTATTATATTAGCATTATTATGTACTAAATTTAGTTTAGGTATTAAGAAATTTTTGTAAATTTCTGTATTTATAAATGGAGCAATTCCGTAAATGAATAAATAAATAAATAAATAAATATCACTTATCCATAAATTCGAAACATTATTTCTAGGTGTTGTACTTTTTATGATAACTAGTATAGTTAGAAAGCATGCTGCTGGGACAAAACATCGTTCAGTTAAAACCATTTCCCAAACAGGCAATCACCAATTATTTTTTAGAACTAAGGTAAATGTGTCATAGTGATGAAATCTTTACCATGTTAAAAATAACTGCAAAACATTTTAGGGTATACACCTAGTAAATTCTTTATTATTTTAAATATGCTATTATGTTAAACCTGTATATTTTTCTAATAAACAATAATAATACTAATCCTAGAAAAAACTACTTTTGTGTTTTCTTCACAGAAAAACATCGTAAACTCAACAGCCTTGAGTTTGATAGTGAGGAAGAAGATATTTCAGATGAAGATTTTAAAGGATCTAGTGCGGAGTCTGAAGAAGAAGACGACGATGAACCAGAAGAAAGTGAAGATAGTGATGATTACATGGGCAAAAACGAAGAAAAAATTTGCCAGTACGACGATCTACTAGAGCAAGAACACGAAGGTATATTGTTCAACCTTTATCAGTGAAATAAAATAATAAGGGGATAGTTATTTATTTTCTTTGAATTAACAATACTTAATAATCATCCATGGCTTAGTAGCTTATTAATTACAAGTAACATACCTTCTCATATTTTATATACTTTAAAGTTACAAAACATCGACAAGAATATGGTTTAATTTTTAAAAACATTAATCTCTTTTCAGATATGATGATGACTTTGTTAATGACGATAGTGAAGATGAACCACCAAGAAGAAAGAAAAAGAAATCCATTTGGGCCGAATCAGATACTGAGGATTCAGACGGGTCTGGGTATGGTCCAAAACAGAGGAAAAAGAAGAAGAAAAAGAAGAAATATGGCTCCGATGATGGTCTCACTATAAAGAAAACTAGACCTAGGTATTATTTCCTCCAATCCAACCGAACGTCTAAATAAAATGTTTCAGATAAAAGTAATGGTATTTCATCCATTAAATACCTTACACAGAGCCGCTAATTTTAAATCCTCAAATAATATTTATTTTTGCAAATTTCCTTTTTTGTTTAGTTAAAATCTGATTTAAAGGCATCCCTGGTTAATTTAAAAAGTTTTAACAACCTGTACAAAAAAAGTAACTTAAAACTGTCTTATTGATATAGATGAGGCTTTTTAACTACCTAAACATTATTTTAAAAAATATATAATAATTTCATTTTAATAAACGTAAAAACACTGACTACTTTTAAAATATAGATTGCTTCTATAATGTATAGAATATTATTATTTATTTTAATGCACTGATGCTTTTTAAATACCTGACTTATAACTTATTTTGATTCTTATCTATCCTATCAATTATACCGGTGATACCGGATGTTGTTACCCCCAACTTTTTTCAGTTTTTAGGAGAGACAACATTTTTATAGCATAATAAAGGCATAAATTGACATTTTTTGACATTATCACAATCCCAAAATCACTTCCCGTTAAGTGGAAGTACCATAAACTTTCGTATTTTCAGTGATATATTATACAGGTTGTTTCTTTTTTAAATGGCCACCAGAAAATACTTTTAAATAAAGTCAAGTGCCGCAAATATTGTTATTCTTAATTTATTTTTTGCTAAGTAGGCTGTGAAAATAAAAGAATCACCTATTTTACTTTCATAGGTATTAATATTTCATTTTCTTTAATAAATCATTTACATTTCGTTATTTTAGTTTTTAATGTTATTGATGAGAGAAAATTCCAATTTATTTATTTATTTATAATAATACAGGGTGTCCAGTAACCCAACCGACAAACTTAAGGGGGTGATTCTACAATGAAAAATAAAAAAACTTTATATGAACATAATATGTCCTAAACGTCTTAGTTTTTAAATTACAGGGTGTTAAATAATTTAAAACATTATCGTTTTTTTATTATAACTTTTATACCAATTAAAAAATTTGAAAGGCATCTCCTATGCATTTTAAGACATTTTTGACGTAAAAGAAAAACATAAATTTTCACCAGTGTCGTCCATAAGGTCCGTAAATATTTTTAAGAAAAATGATACGCCACTGCATTTTTCTAAAATAAAAATATTTTTTTAAATCCCCGTTTAATTTAGAACAAATTTGATCTCTTGATGTTTTGATGTACGGTTTTCGCGTAAATAAATATAGACCATTTCTCGGCATCGTCAAATCCCTATCTAATTAAAGAATAAATACCAAAGGTTTTTTTTACTGTAGAATTTGATTTTAGCAATACGAAATGACCATGCCAAAAAATGGTTTTTATTTTCTTATGCAAAACCGTCAATCAAACAAGAAAAAGTCAAGAGATCAAATTTGTTCTAAAGTAAACGGGGATTCAAAAACAGAATTTTATTGTAAAAAATGCAGTGGCTTACCACTTTTTTAAAAACTATTTACCCTGAACCCCTTATTGACGATACTGTAACAATTAATTTTTTTCTTTTATGTCAAAAAATGTCTTCTAACTCATAGGAGATGTCTTCCAATTTTTTTAATAATATTTTAACTGGTATAAAAGTTATGATAAAAAACAATCTTTTTTTTAATTCTTAACACCCTGTAGTTCAAAAACTATGACGTTTAGGATATATGTTCATATGAAGTTTTTTCTTATTCTTCATTGTAGAATCACCCCTTAAAGTTTATCGGTTGTGTTACTGGACACCCTGTATAATTTTTCAAACATATTACAACATATTGGAAACACCACCATTTTATTTTATATTTAAATTCTTCACTAAAAGCGCTTTTTTCAAAAGAAAAAGAAATTAAGTGATGATTTTTTTAGTTCGAAGAGGCGATATAGATTTTTTTTAAATCTCAAAAATCGTATACATTTATCTTTCTTGTATTCTATGGCTCTATAAAAATAGGTGTGTTTTATAGAATAAGATATGGAGGCCTAACTTCAAGTGAAGAGGAAGAACTTGGTAAGGGTCGCCGAACGCGGGGAAAGAAAACAACATATGTAGATACTTTAGGATCAGATAGCGAAGAAGAAGCTCAAGTTAAGAAAAATCCTAGAAGAATAGCTAGCGATGATGACGAGGATTTTGTTGCCAATGAGGAAGATGAGGTTTGTACTTTTTATTTATGAGTCAAAATATAATCAAATAATAAACGTATTCTAAAATATGCAGTGTGTATGATAAGTGTTACAAGAGAATAAAAAACCAAAAATTATGGATTTTCTAAACGTCATTTTGAAACAACTGTTTGCATGGTCCAAAACTAAAAATACAACATTTTACTCCACAATTTTTAATATACAGGGCAAATACTGTAGTATATTAGCTGTAAAAATATGAAATATGACCAAAAGTGAAGTACCTCAATTTTTAAAAGTACGGTAAAATTGTATAGAAAAATGTTGTAGTGAATTGTATTACATGTATAAATTTAAAGCTAGGTAATTCTAGTTACAAAAAATATATTTTTTGATAGTTATTTACGTTTGGCGATTGAAAAACTATTTAGCGATAGTAAGCAGATACTAAGTAGATATGTACATATGTAGCTTGTGAACGAACTTGTGTATTACCTTAACAATTAAAAACCTTTTACTAAGTATTTTAAAAAGTGCTAATGTGTAGTATAAAAATACTGTCTTAAATTTTTAATTTTAATACTTTAATTTACTTATAGATTTTTGTCCTATTTTTAAAATAAAAATTCTTTACTTCTGGTCATTTTTATATTAACAGTTTTAACTCCCCTTGTATATTGCCAATTGAAGTAAAATTTTGTATTTCTTAGTTTTGGACCATGACTAATTTTACCAAAATGCCATAAAAAAACTCGAAACATTTTTGATCCATTTGTTTTCTTGTAATATCTACCCGGGGGCACACTGCATATGAAATGGTCATATAAGGTATTTTTTCCTTAAATTAAACAAAAAATACTATAAGACGTTATTTGAATTAAAACAAAAAAATACAACAATAAGATTTTAATTAACTACAAGCCACCAAGAATGTATGGTTCAATTTAAAAGATTCCTAATTTTTTCCGATAATTTTTCGTTTTGTGAGACCGTCTACCTAATGCTTGCCCAAAGTCTGTAGTAGTACCCCATCCTAACTCTTGTAATTATTATTTACAGGCTGAAGATGAAGAAAAAGATAGTGACGAAAAGGAGGAACAACTTGAAGAAGAAGACGAAGAACAGGAAGAAGATTCTGAACAAGAAAGACGTGAGAAACGGTCACTTCTAGTTCCCAAAATTTATATTAAGAAACCTTTAGGTGAGAAGAAACAAAGAGAATTGGAAGCCGCTAAAGGTAACGTAAATAATAATATTCAAACTTAAAAAAATAATATTATAGTGTTATTATTTTACAAGGTAGTGGTTTTATTTTCTATGGCGATAATTATTGTTAATACATCTGTCTTTCCTTATGTAGATTTTGACAAAAATGTTATATATTTTTTAAATTCTTTGTTTCAGATAACTTTTTTTCTCTACCTTGTATAATTATTTTTTTGTGAAGCTGGTTTTCCACTTATCAAACTTCTTGTCATACAAGTTTAATGAAATATTTGATACAATTTGTTTGAAGACGCAGGTGTAAATTAATAGAAATTATTTGACAAACATCTTTAAGGCAAAATTGCCAATAGAGGTGATTCTGGACAAACAACATATGTTAATCAGCCGCAAACGATCTTTAAGATTTCAGTAAAAAGAAAATATTTCATTTACATAAGCACATTCTAACGTTATCCTAAAAATCTTAAAATAAACACAATCCATTAGGTTGGTAGTTTCGCATCAAATATTTGAAGAAAAATAAGACGTGTTCTAATCCTTCAAAAAAATTTGACAAGGCGACTTGATCCAACTTATTTGACAAGAAGTTTGATAAGTTTGTAAAACCAACTTAATAAAAATTAGTTTAATTTAAAAAGTAAAATAATAATAAAAATAAATAAAATAGTACCTACTGGCAATAAATTATTACAGTTTAAAAATATACATGTTATTTTATATCTAATAAAATATAAATGTTTTTTATTTTTCATATTAATTTGGACATTTTATTATGTTTGTATATTTGTTATTAAAAATATAGATCATTTCTTGGTATTTTTATTTTTATTCCTTGGGGGATGTTGTTTAATCATTAATATTATATATAGTTTGTTTTATTTCTATTGCGGAACTATGTTTCTAAGTGGTTGTAGATTTTATTAAATATACTAATAACAGAAAAGATGTAATACATGTTATAAAGTAATCTTAAAATGACATAACTTTGACATATCTACATTAATAATACCCAAAGTGACACCCAGCAAATTGTCAAAGTTAGCTGTTAAAAGGGATTTGAAGTTGTCGAATTCATAGGTGGCCTACCCAAAACCGAAAAACATTGCGTTGTGGTTCATATCACAATACAGTCTGGGAACCTATTATATTTTTCAAATTTCTTTTCAAACGTTCGATAAACTTCTGTAAAATATATGTATTTGAAGTTTTTAATCCTAGCTTAGGACTTAACCAGAAACTAAATAAAGAATGGTCCAAGTCCAGTATGCTGCGGTCCCACTTTTATATTTTTTAAAATACTGTTCTGAAACTTCTTTTATCTGCAATAATTCTGAGAACTGAGGCGTTATTGATGTTTGTTTGTCTTAGAATATTCTAGGTAAAAAGTTATAGGTTACATTAAAATTTGTCTTTTTTAGTTAGTAATAGTGTAAGGGTAGTATTTAAAAGATTTTTTACAAAAATTAAATATTTAATAGTTAATTATTTTTGTTAGTGTTAGCCAAAACAGTAGCCCACTTAGAAAACGATAGTAACACACCCGAGGAAAAAGAAAAACCTTCAGAAGAACCAAAAGTACCGAAAATAGAAGAGGCACAAAGTAAACCAATTGAAAATGAAGAAAAACCTGCAGACATTAAAGCACCTAAACCTGAAGAGAAGTCCTCACAAAAAATTGAAGAAAATAAAACACCGGAAAACGAAAAATCTAAAGAAAAAGATGACGCAATTAAAGACAATGCGCCTACAGATAATCAGGTTAAAGTTGTAGAAAATCAGTTAAAAGTTTTAGATACTGCGATTAAGAAGGAGATAGAAGAAGTAGATGAGAAAGTTGAAAGTATTGCTCAATTACAACCGCTAAAACCTGAATTGTCCGTATTGGAATCATCGGTTTCTCTTACAAAGGTATTAAAAATATTTATATATTTTTTTATAATTTAATAATAATTTGTAAAGTTTTAAAGCATCTGTGCCTGTTTCATCAGACAGAATATGATAAAATGCCAGGAGTTCCACGTTGAGAATTATAAAACACAAACAACATAAATACAAAACAAAATAAATAAATACACAAAACAACAACAACATAAATATTATAATACTGTTAAATATTTTCGGAAAAAGGGTATTCTCGACTTTCTTATTTATTTATTACCTTTGTTTTTCTTGGCAAAATATTTAAAAAAGCGTGTTATTCGTCATGGTACTTGTGCTTTTTTCTGATTTTATAACTTTTTATTTTTTATTGTATTTGTTTGAATGTTCTTTAGTTTGAGAACATTTTTGCGTTATAATATAGTTTAGGAGCCAGAGCCGTTTCGTGGCCGATCAGAGTCCACGGTGTTTCAGAGTGTATTCCTATAGATTATGACCAGCTGAATTCGAATTTCAAACTTGCTTTGGTGTCGGAAGTGGCGGGACTTTGTTATAAACAGTTTAATTGTTTAGAAGACTCTAGCTCCTAGACTAAAAGAGATGGAAACATTTTGTTCAAATAAAATTTGTTTCTTACATAAAAACCCACAAAATTACTTTTTATAAACATTGATCTGATTGTTAGAACCGGGGATATGGCAAAATTAGTACGGATCCAAGACAAGGAATTTGGTGTATTATAGGTATGATTTAATATTTTTGTTTATGTGATAAATCAGTTTTAAAGTGCGCGTGTCGTTACGCGCCGAACGGCTATAACTGTATATAATAAGTATGAGTGTACGTAAGGCCATGAATTATAAAATTTTCGACAATACGATTTTATTTTTTACTAAAATTAATAAATACTTATTTTACTTACCTAATTTATTTCTAACATATGTTCTTTGTTTTTTTAATAACTAAAAATATTGTACATGACTCGTGTCGAAATTAATATTCACACTCATGGTATTGTCGCACTCGGCTATCGCGTCGTACGACAGCATTTTCACTTGTTACAAAATATCACTTTCGACACTTGTTATGTATTATACTATTGTATAAATGCTAAAGAACCACATGCATGAATATACTTATTAACAATTAGCAAGTACTATCTTAATTATTGGAAACGTTTAAAAAAGGTGGGAAATTTAAATTTACATTTTACAAAACTAAATATATATTAAATATTTAAGTAACGAATTAATGTTTAATAAAAACTAATAGATGCAGCTACAACTAAACAAGTACAATTTTATTTAAAAAATGCGCGACAACTTAAAAGTATTTTTATACTGTACTTACATCATTATAAATATTAATGTTCAATAAAAAAGAAATAAATAAGAAAATATGTAAGAAATAAATTAGGTACATAAAATTAGTATAATATATTAATTTTAGGTAAAAATAAAATGTATTGTCGAAAATATTGTAATTCATTGCCTTACGTACTCTCAGACTTATTATATATGGTTTTAGCCGTTCGGCGCGTAACTACACGTGATTTATCACATTAAAAATATATTAAATCATACGCATAATACACCAAATTCCTTGTCTTTGATCGGATCGTAAAATCCAAATATGTAACTTACTTTGCTATAATGTAAACTTTTAGTGGGTAAAAAACGGTATAAACAAATTGTATGCCTTTTTTATTTAAAAAAATCCGTTTATAATTGTAATAACTTTGCTATAAATCATATTTTGATTAAAAATTAGGCTTAGTTTTAAAGCTGGTAATTTTCCCCTTAATTTGATCTATTCCAGGGTTACTTTACTGAAAATCAAGCCGAGTTATAAGTAAAAATTTGCCTAAATGCCGTAATTTTTGCAAATTTTGCAATTTTTTTGCACTAATTTTGCCATATATTTGGTTCTAACAATTAGATTAATGTTAATGGAACGTCATTTTGTAGATTTTTTTTAAAGAACAATTTTTATTTACAAAATATCTTTCCATCTCTTTTAGTTTAGGAGCTAGAGCCTTATAAACAATTAAATAGTTTTAAAATTCGAATTCAGCGGGTCAAAATCCATAAGAATCCACTCTGAACCTCGGTGGACTCTGATCGGCCACGAATCAGCCTTGGCCCCTAGACTAATAGTAAGAAAATATTTTTAGGAATGATTTAAAGCATAATAAAAAAGTTTTTAAAACAAAAAATATTTTTTGTTTGTTTCTACTATAGAAATATTTAAAATTATTTTTTATTGTTGTTTAAAATAATAATTCAACACTAAGTATTTCTTGAACGGGTATAAAATATGTCTAAGAATATAACGCCAAGCCAACATACATATCTTTGATTATTTTAGTAGTATCAACACATTGAATTTATATCAATGTTGTATGAACTCTTATCATATTGTTTTCATCATCATGTGGTTGGCCCCTTTTTCAATGTTACTAAAAAACATGGCATTACAGGGCAGTAGAGGTGAAAAATTCATTCTACATAAATAAAAATCAGGGCAAATCCTAAAAAAGATTATCTTGATGATTATGACTTTGTAGCCAGTTCTTAAAGCATAATTTTAAATTAGGTTGTTTTTGTACATGGTAAAGAATAAAGTGATTTACTACTCGGATACGCAAAGTAGATAATTTTCACACATGCAAAGTTGAACTTTGCGCATGTAATCTCACGTTAGAAAAGGTATTTGGTTGTTAGAGCAACATCCAGTAAACGTCCAAATTGACAAACATTTGACGTTGAGAAATATTAAAATAAAAAGTAAATATATTTTCTTACTTTTCTAAGATAGGCAGAAAAAAATATAACACTTGCGCAAAATATCTTTTCCGCACTGGAACCTATCTCTCTACCTGCTTTTGCGTACGGGAAAGTATCACTTTGCGCACTTGTTAGGAAGTAATTATTTTCTTGAAGCAAAACGTAATAAAATACAGTAAACTTTATCTTCATGTTAACGATTAAAACTTTTTTTAACGGTCTTGGAAAAATGCTATTGTATCTGTTATATTTAGATTTTATTAAAAATACAGTGTTTCCACGAATGGACTTACATATAACTATACTTGTAAATTTTTTATTTTTAATATTTCGAAAATTTTTCGGACTATTTTTATTTTTCAAAGTAATATTTTCGCGATTTTAAACCACCTCTCCTACCGCGATTTTTATTAGAGGTTTTAGGAATAGCAAAAATTGTTATGAAGAATAACTTTTTACGAAATATTAAAAATACAAATAATTCACAGGTATAGTTAAGTTCATCTGTGGACACACTGTATGGTATGTACCAACAAAATTTAGTAAGTGCCATTTTTCTAAAGGTACCTGCTAAAAGAGGTCGTAAGCCTAAGCTGACGCATGAACCAATAGTCAGCAATGTGACTGCTTTATTTAAAAACGATGATGAAAATGATGACCTTTCGGAGCCACCCGGAATCTCATTACCGTTTTTTGATGAACTGGCATCAAATTCATCAAATTCCAAGGAAAGTTCAACGCCATGCTCACCAAAGAAACGAAAAGGAAGAGGTAACTTTTAACAAATTACTAAATAACAAATTTTTACTTTTATAAAATGTGTTTTAAAAATTTCAGATACCTGATTTAAAGGGTTATGCCTTAAAAGTTAACTTGATAAAATTTTGCAGTTATAAGCAACTGCAAAATTCAGGGACGTTTTCCTTAGCAAGCAAAAAGGTTCCTACGAACATATCGTCGCCTTAGAACAGAACAAGCCTAACTGTAATATTGGCCATTTTAACTTTTTAAAGGGGTTTTAAAAAAGAAATCCAAGAAACATCCTAATATTTTTTATACATACCGTCAAATAGGGAAAACCTAAAGAACCAAAGTTTTTAAATGTTTTTCAGGAAATTAAACAGGATAATAAAAAAAAACAAAATAAACCTTTTCTTAAAAAAAAACGAATTTTTGGAATTAGGTTGCTAGTTTTGTATTCAGGCGACGATGTCCTAAACATCCTATATTTTGAACTACACGGTGGTAAAATTGTAAGACAAAAACCTTGTTTCAGTCAAGGTTAGTTTATATTTATATGGTTGCGACATATCCTCAACTTTTAGGCGGTTCTAGGTCGGGGACGCAAGGAAGAGCACTCCACGGAGCAAAGTTGGCAAGACTGGGTAAAATCAAAGCTGATGATCAATCCAGTGGCGTCTAAAATTTGCGCATTTCATTTTGCATTGTTTTGGAAGTGATATTTGTTGAAAGATGTAATTCCAAATGTTTTTTATTTAAAGTGAAGGAATTTACAACTTAATAATAATTAAAAACTGTTGTGTAAACGGTTGTTCTACTGATACAATAAACTGTATATCTCCGGCACTGAACAACATGGCCGAAAAATGTGACGTCATAACACGTCAATGCAATATGGCCGAATGTCGCGACCCTATATAGACCGACTTTGGTTTCAGTAAATTTGATATTATCCAGAAGTATTCTTTGATACACAAATCTTTATATTCGCCATTGGCGTTCAGGCGGGCTTTGCACTAAGTCTTTTAAAAGAAAGAAAACGCTGCGCCAGTACTTTTCCCAACAATAAACAATATTTTTAAATTCTTTATTTTAATTATAGCATATCTCTTCTCTTGGCATTTTTTCCTCGATACACGGTTTTTACATTAAAAAATAAAAATAATAATTTTTCTGTATTGACCTATCGGTAAAATTTCCTTTTTAGTTTAATATTAATTTCTGCAATTTAAAATTTAAGATTCTGACTTTGAGTCCCTGATATGGTTTATAGGAATATCTACAGGGGTCTTAAATACACAAAAAAAAGTATATATATATTTTCTTTACCACCCAAAATTTAAGACGTTTATGACATATTTTTATAGGAACATCCCTAAATTTGATCACAATAAAAAAAACACCCTGTATATACCGAACTTGAAAGCTCTACACAAATCTATAGACAATCATACTTTTCCAACATCTATAAAATACTAGCATATAGTTGGAAACTTCTCTTATCTGAGGGTAATGCCATAAAATTATTACATTCATTATTTGCCTTTATTATTTACAAGTATCGTTAGAAGAATCTATAAACACTTTTTGTTTACAGATATCTCGCCACAATAAAACAAGACCCATAACCAATGCTGGATTAAGACTATATGATGCTCTAAGCAATCCATTCCTGTGGGGCCCCCTAGCGGCGCTACCTTAATTTTTTCAGAAATCAGAAAAAATCATTTCATTTAGCGTTTAAAATTTTTGAGGAGCAAAAAAGGCCTCACCTTTATAAAACACACAAAATGCATTTTCTTTCTTTTGTACTTTGGTGCCCCTACAACGTTATTTGCTTATAGGTTAATCCAGCAATGCTTTTTTTTTAAATCTGGACAATTCACGAAGGATAAAAGCCTAAATACTAACGTACCGTGGATGTCTTAAGTTAGGTAAGAGGAAGTTTGATGACATGGGACTTAAATACTTAAAGATTTGGGGGAAAGGAAAGACCTCCGCGGACAGCAGGTTCCACATTCTTAAAACTATAGGGATAAAAGAACGAACAAAGTGGGAAGTTCGGGGCCTGTCCAGTTGGACCGTATAGGGATGCCTATAAATATTTTAGAAAGACGAAATGAAAGTGATGTATTTCGTGCAAAATTTTAATAAATCTTAAAAAGCGTAGCAGAGCGCTTTTGGAAAAACCATCATCAGTGCTTTCCATTTATAACTTGGGCTTGTTACAAAGCATATAATCTGCCATATTATGATTATCATATTTAATAAAAGACGTATATGGGACCTATAAATTGAATGTAATGCATCTTTTCGTAAGTTTGAGTACTCTATTATAGATGTAGTAATAGCCTAAAAACGATTTATTTAAATTCACCTCTAAAAAATACAACTATTGGGACATATTCGTTTTTGTATTCAATAAGATAGGATGAAAATTGTACACTGTGTACCAGGCAGTTCATTTGCAAGTTATTTTTAAAAAATAATGAGAGGTAAATTTTAACGTTTAAGATGGTATCATGATTTCTTATGATAAAATCAAAATTTAGTGTTTTATTAGCACATCTTTTGTATTGTAATAGTGTTAAATAAATTTCACTTTAAACCAATGGGATTAAGTCCAAAAGGGGTCTGTAAATCCATGTGTATGTATTTGGGTGGTACCTAAATTTACTTTTATTTTATTTATGTTTATTTATATTGTGTTGTGTTTTTAAATTGTTCTAGGTCCTGCAAAGAAAAAATCATTAGAAGAATCCCTAAATAGTATAGGTACTAGAATATCTCCAACGAAACCGGCGCAACCGGCAATAGAGATTGCTGCTCCTCCTCAACCATTTTCTCAAGCACAACCTACACCCTCGGTTATTACGAGAATGCTACAGGTATTAGCCACTTGTTAGTTTTATACAGGGTGTCCAGTAACTCTATGATAAACTTTAAAGGGTGATTCTACAATAAAAATTTAAAAAATTGGATGACGTTTTCTAGGCATCAAAAACATTTTTAAACATGCAATAAATAAATACATTTTTACCAGTGTCGTCCATAAGAGGTTAAGTTTAAATATTTTTTAAGAAAAAGGTTTTGCGCCACTGTTTTTTTTTTAAGAAAAATGTTTTTTCGAATTTTTGTTTGATTTGGAACATATTTAATCTTTTGACATTTTTTTTTTTTTTTTGATGAACGGTTTTTGCTTAAATAAATACTAATCATTTCTTGACATGGCCACCTATCTATTCTTTAGGCACTATAAATTGAGAAAAGCACCTAAACAAAAAATGTATTTTAATGGTCTAAAAAGTTAGTACACTTCGAAAGTAGGTCCCTCATTTATGCTTTAATTAGATAGGGATTCGACCATCTTGAGAAATGTTTTTTATTTATGTATGAGAAAACCGAACATAAAATAAAGTCAAGAAATTAAATTTGTTCTAAACTAAACGGCAATTTAAAAATATTTTTATTTTAAGAAAATATAGTGATGTGTCATTTTTTTATTTTAAAAATATTTACCCCAAATCTCTTATGGACGATACTGGTGAGAATTTATGTTTTTCTTGTATATCAAAAAATGTCGTTCAATGAATAGGAGACGTTTCTCATTTTTTAAATATTCAAATTGGTATATTAATAATATATATACAGGGTGTTATGGAAATACTTTAATATATTTAAACCCCAAAATCCTTG
>JACEGR010004815.1:0-81954 GCA_014170235.1 Listronotus bonariensis | reverse complement strand
CCTGGTATTTTTTTTAGATTGTAATCTGCCTAATTTTATTTGGTATAACAAAATTTAACTAAAGCGGAGGGCTCTAGATAAAACATAATTACTATATTATTTTAACAAAATTCTCTAGGTTTTTATTTTATGTATTTTTATTTAGAATCTGGCACATGTTAGGCTCTGTTGATTATTTAAAAATATATATCTATTTTAAGAATTTTTAAAATATCAAAAATTAGCTGCACTTTGGTTATATTTAGTTATTAAAATTGGTACTGTATGTTACCTTTGAGATCTAACGAAAACCTTTTTCTTTCTATTAAGACTGGAAAAATATTTCTTGTCCACAGCAGTAAAAGTCCAAGGAAATAGCTATTTACGTTACTAGACCGGAAAATGGTATTTTACGGGTCGACGAAAACATTTACAGGGCGAGCCGTAGGCGAGTCCTGTAGTTTTGAGGAGACCCGTAAAAATTATTTCCGGTCGAGTATCGTACATAATTTTTTTTTAATTGACCGGAAAAAAACTGTGTAAATTTTTAGTGTTATATTTAAACGACAATAAGGACGCTGCTTCAATTATTTCATCTGGATTTTCCATGTCTGACTCCATTTTGGCAAAATGATGCTTTCTTTACTTTACAATATCTTGAACTGTCAAATAGTAACAATTGAACTCTGACAATTTTTGTCATAGCTAACAGGATTTTTTGATATCAGGGACCGGAAAGTAAATGAGAGACCGGAAAGTAAACTAGGGACCGGAAAGTAAATTAGTCCTGTAAAATAGCATTCTCCGCTTAAAAATTGAGTGGAAAATTCAATTTTCCGGTCAATTAAAAAAAAATTAACTTATTAATAAGGAGCGCTCGATCCCATTGAAGCCTATGTTAGCTAAATTTTGTAACCTAATATTTTCCCTAATTCTTTGTTTACAATCGTACTGGAAGGTTTTTTTCGAGGTTTTGGTGTTATTTTTTTGCTTTTTAGTTATTGCACTTTTATATATGTTTAATTTTTACTGTTTATAGTTAAATTGAGTAGTTATTAGTACTGCAGTTACAGAGGATTTTAAAACCTGTAAACAGGGGTCACTGACCTTTGGATAGTTTTTACAGGGAATTTACGTTTAAATCGTTATTAAGGGTAAGATACATTTTTTTATATTTTTTTAGTGATTTTATTTTATGGTATGAAGTATTGGTTTATTTTGTCAGATAAAAAAATATTATGACAAAAAGATGACATCACAAACATAACCTATTTTTTCGGAAAAATATAAAAAATTGAGCGCTCCTTATTAAAAAGTTTATCTTCCTTGGTAAAAGCCAATTAAAAATCTAAATCCTTTATTATTTTTAACCTATTAAAAATATATACAGGGTGTCCAAGAATATGTGGGCAATTCCTCGGATTCATATAGAGCCCATAAAAATAATGTGACAAGTTCATATGAAATATTTTCCTGAAGCCCCTCTTTACAGAGATATATGTCCTTAAAGGACGCCACTGAAAATCGCTTTTTCTTGAATAACTTTTATATCATTTGGTATAATAAAATAATTTTTAGTATGATAAATACCAGTTAGGGTTTCTTAAAATGAAATCCTTGTAAAACATTTCCCTTCATTAGTTCGCCAGGAGCGGACTAACCCTTACACAATAGTACAATAAGGAAATAAAAATATCATTTTTAAATATCCCAAACCCTTAGCTAAAAGAAAAGAGATAGTTTTGTGCGATATTTATAAAGTAATGCGTTTTCGAGAAAAAAAACGACATTTTGATTAGATAGGGTTGTATTTATTTATTTTGTTTGTCGGTTTGATATAGGCTTCCTTTTATTTTATGAATTCCTAGCTTTAATTATCAAAAATTATGTAAATTTTTACAATTCATCGTAAAAAGTTTCGTAAAAATAAAAAAAATCTTTTTAATAGTTTGCAATAGAATTACATAATGTTTTTAGATGTCCCTACTAGATAAAAACTTGTTTTTGTCGAAAACGCTTTCATTTATCAACATCTAACAAATGAAACTATTTTTTAACCAAGAATTTAAGCTACCCAAAAATATTTAATTATTTATATAAGTTGTTATAAGGTGTAAAAATAAATACCACTATTTTGTAAGAGATAGTCCGCCCCTGGCAAACTATGAAAGGAAGATCTTTTCAATAGCAAAAATGCCACAAGCATCATAACAATAAGGACGGCAATCAACTATTGGTGTCTAAACGCGTCGTTTAAATAGTGTGCGAGCAACAAAAAGGGAAATAATTAAAAGTGAGACAGAGGTGATGACGCCGTGCCTTTTTTACCATTGACGTTTACTTAACAAGGATACCATTTTAAGAAATTCTTATACAAGTAAAGGTCGGATAAGGCCGCAGTATAAATTTTTTTACTCTATACAGGATGTCTCAAAAATCGTGTGACGTATCAAAGTTATATTTTTTAAATGGAATACCCTATATTTTATGACGGTTTTAGATTCTACATAAAAAAATAATTTAGGTTTGTTAATAGTACCAAGTGTCTAATTTTATTCGTTTTTGTGATATTTGATTCTTGTTCAAAATGCAGGGGTGCAATTAAATTAATTTTATTTTAACAATATAAACTCCTTGAACTTTAAAATTTGTAACAAGATTAGGAAAAGTCTGCCTTATCATACGTAGGTCATATCGAGATCATAGATTATACAGGGTGATCAAAAAATAATTTCAATTTTTTAGTCAAATTGCAATATCTCTCTTATTTTAAATGGAATACCCTGTATTTTTTGCACCACATAATGACAACCCAAATGCTCTTTCAAATGGTGTATAGGTTGCCTACACCTATCTTTTATACTTTTTAAGTGAATTCCGTTTTAACATATTTTTATTCCAAATGTCAATTTAAATGTAAGTAGGCTGTGATATAGCTATGCCTATTTACTAAGCCGTTATTGCAAAATGTAAATTTGTTGGAAAAAAGCACAAAATTAAAAGATTTTGTATTATCTGCCTCTATTTTTAAAATTCACAGAAAAAAATTTATTAGTTGCTTATAATGCTACTTCCAATAACACTTATTTCATCTGAATGTGGTAATGATAAAACTTGTGTTTTTAAACAATCCTAATAACGCCTCTGGTCAGTTATGACGACATTCTGTGACCTATAACTCGCTTCTTCCATTATCCATAATCACTGTGTAAATTTTTTAAAGCAACTATTAAGGTTATCAGATGGTTTCTCCTGGAATATTTTTCAGGATTAACTCTAGACTAAAGTAAACCACTTTTTTCACATCCTACCAGTATTATATCATCTTGTTGTTGTAGAAGAAGGGTTTTTCTTTAAAATCATTGAAATTTCTTTTAAACTGACTAAAACACTAGTAATCAATAAATGGCCGTTGTTATTTTCTTAAGAAAAATATTAATGGCTGCTATGTCACAGCCAACTTTAATTTAAATAAACAATTGGACTAAAAATTTGTAAAAACAGATTTTACTAAAAAGCACAAAAGATAGGTATAGGCAACCTATACACCATTTGAAAGAGTATTTTATTTGTCATCATGTGACGTAAAAAATACAGGGTGTTCCATTTAAAATAAGAGAGATATGGCTATTTGATTTTCTGAAAAATTGAAATTATTTTTTGATCACCCTGTACAATATTTGATCTTGATTTGACCTACGTATGATATGGCAGACTTTTTCTAATCTTGTTACACATTTTAAAGTTTAAAGGTAAAGTATGTTAAAGTAAACTCAATTTAATTTTACCTCTGCATTTTTCAAAAAATTAAATATCACAAAAACGAATAAAATTAGACACTTAGTACTATAAACAAACTTGAGTTATTTTTTAAAGTAGAATCTAAAACCGTTATAAAATATAGGGTGTTCCATTTAAAAAAATATAACTTTGATACGTCACACTCTTTGAGACACCCTGTATAGACTAAAATAATTTTATACTGTGGTCTTATCCGACCTGTATATGTTTCAGTATTTACTTTTTTAAAAACCCTTGGTTATCCAGCTACAGACCGTGTCGAATATGGTGGGCCACCCTGTATATATATAGTATTCCAAGTACTATAAAAGTTATTCAAGAAAAAGCGGCATTCTTTTAAGACACATATCTCTGTAAAGAGGGTATTTTAGGAAAAAAAGATATAGGAACTCTGTCACATAATTTTCTACGTGTTTTCATATAAACTGAGAGATCGCCCACATATTCTTGACACCCTGTATATTTTAAATAAATCCTTTTATTTGTTTTAGAAAGTGGATGAAGTAGTAAAGCTTGGCACGTTGGGTTCGTTGGGAACCATTTAGCCAACCCTGGTTACAACAAATACAAAGGAAAAAATGATAAACAGAGTAGATAAACGCACATGTTTTATATCCATAATATTATATTATAATAAACCATAAATATAATAAAAAGAGTAGCATTGTTTTATTTAGTTAGTGAGCGCATTTCACAATATATTTTATAGGCGTTTAGTATTTTGTTTACTAAATTTATATTGTGAACACCTAGTAAAAAAAGTATACATTTTGGGAATTTTAAAAATATACATTTTTGGGAATTTTAAAATAAGTATACATTTTAATTAGGTTACTTAACAGTGGAATTTTGCTAAATAAAGATATACCTGAGGTGTCAAAGTTTTAAAAGTATAAATTAAACAATTTTCTAGGTTACTCCTATAATAATAAAGAAAACATTAAACAAACTGGGTCGCGTAGAAATGCAAAACAAACAATGGAAAATTTAATATTTAAAGAGAGACAAGAAGAGATAAGATAAGAAGTAGGTAAAGTGAAGTCAAGCATAAAGTTAAAGTTTTAGTTAAGTCCCCGTACGGGCTACCCCTGGGGGGGTATGCCCGTACTAAATTGAGTTTGTCAAATAAGTTAGTTTAAAAAATGCAAAGTTAGTTTTAATGGTCCACCAGTCTCATTGTCCCAAGAAGATAGTTCCATATGGTACATTTGCCCAGTGACGTAAAGTGGCCCTATGTATATTTCAAAATTATACGTCACAAATATTTTTAATCAATGGTTTAATTTTATGTTGTCAAACAATATGAAATTTTATATCACAATATGAAAAATATACAGGATGTCCGAAAAGGTAAGGTCATAAAGGATAGGGGTAATTAAGTGAGCCAAAATAATGTTAGTCCTTTATATAAAAAAGTTCTGTCGCTCTTTTTAGGAAGTTGTTGACCTTTAAAGGTAAAAAACTTACCTCTAAATATTACAAACTGTTGGAAACAAGGAGATGCACTGTATAAGCAGAGACCTGGTACATTAGATGAGGTGAAAACAATGCTCGCATAAGTTGTAAAAAATTAATTTTCTTAAAGCCTTATTTACAACCAAATTTCTAAACTTCAGGGTAAACATTGTTAACAAACTGAAGTCGGCATTATTGCTAACTTTTTATTATTGGAGATACGAATTAAGTTAAATTAGTAAAGTTGTGGTGTTTTTCCGCTGAATAACGTGTTGCCAACAGAAAAGCAATTAAACATCGGGTTTTTGATTTATTGCAGAAAATGTACTTTTAAATAGAACACTGAATATTATATCACCATTCTAAAGATCTATTAAAGAATTTTTTTAAAAAGTCCCAATGTGATGTATTAAATTTTTAATAGTTTTTGCCATCCTTGGGAATTTGATAGTAAACTGGCATTTTTAAAATAAACCACCCCTATATTGCCTCACTAATAAATAGATATTCGAAAGGGCCACATTGATATGTCTATCTCTTATAGTTTTTAAAATATGGCCATTTAAATCTAAAAATTATGTTAAATTTTCATTATATCTACAGCTCTAGGCTATAATCACTAAGTTTGGTGTTAAAGATAAAATAGACATTACATCTACTATTATTGTATAGATTAGTCTGTATCTACAATTACTTTTTTAAGAGAAAGAATCAAAATTATTAGGAAATATTACTTTTTTATTTCTTAAATAATGCTTCAAATTGTTATGCTTAAAAACGATTTGTTGCTGGTACTAATAATAATTAAAAACAAAATAAGTATATCAACCTAATAGATCTTCAAATAGCCTTATACTTTTTAGAATATGGTGATTTGAATTTTGCTAAATTTTACCAAAATTAGGACCATGGTAAAATATATGATAGCCTTTGTTATCTCTTCTTGTAATATACTTCACGTGTTAAATTTAGCTGACAAAAAATACCTAATTTTTTACGTATCTAATATTTTTTATTAATTATTGACCTAAATTATACATATAAATATTAAGTTAAGTTTTCATTTTATTTCAGTTATTTTTAAATATTTTACTTAATATAAAACATTTTTCTACAAAATTTAGTATTGAGAGAGTTTTTAGGATTCTAAAGGGCCACATTTGATATGTCTATCTCTTATAGTTTTTTAAAATATGGCCATTTAAATCTTAAAATTATGGTAAGTTTCCATTATATCTACAGCCCTAGGCTATAATCACTAAGTTTGGTGTCGAAAATTAAATATACATTACATTTTACTATTATTTTTTAGATTAGTCTATATCTACATTTATTTTTTATGAGAAAGAATCAAAATTATTAGGAAATATTACATTTTTATTTCTTAAATAATGCTTAAAATTGTTATGCTTAAAAACATTTGTTGCTCGTAATAATAATAATTAAAAACAAAATATGTATATCAACCTAATACATCTTTTAAAAGCCTTATACTTTTTAGAATATGATGATTTGAATTTTGATAAATTTTACCAAAGTTAGGACCATGATTAGCTATTTATGTATTAAGGGCGTTACTAGGACTATAATGCCCTGAAGGTCGAAATAGCCCGAGGGCCTCTGGCCCGAGGACTAGATTTCGACCTGATGATTTATGTTTTACCCAAAAAGAGTTTTTCAATGACTAATTACATTATTTATTCGCAATATAAAAAATAAGTTGCACCTGTACCTGTATACGTAAGTAGATAATGACTGGTGTTAAGTTTGACTTTGATGTTTATATCAGTTAGTCAGTTGGCATTTTTAATTAACGATTTGCTCAAAATGGAAGAAATTCCACAAAATATAAGAGAAAAGGTCATAAAAGCGACCGAAAATCTTTTGCCAGTTAAATCAAGGCAACAGTATGATCGGGAGTATGGCATATTTGGTATTTGGAAAGATGCGAACGCAATTCTTCAAATAACCGAAACCGTTTTAATGGCATATTTTCAGGAACTGGTAAGTTATTGATTTTATTTTAATACATATGTTTAACAAACTTTATTATTTTCAGTCGGAAAAATACAGTCCGAACTCTCTCTGGTCCAATTATTCCACCCTAAGGTCTACGTTGATGGTCTATGAAAATATAGACATTTCGCAATACCATTGTCTCATATCTTTTTTAAAAGTTAAGTCGAAAGGATACGCCCCGAAGAAGTCGAAAGTTTCGGAAGGAGAACAAATATTAAAATTTATTAATGGACTGTTCTTCTATACAAAATAGCGTTAGTGCTACCACCGCTGCTACCATCACAAAAAACACCGACCATTCTATAGTGGGATCAGCTACATTTTCCGGGACATTTCAAAATTGTAATTTTTTTTGGAAATAAAGTTTAATTTTTAGTATTGTTTAAAGAAAAATTATTTTTTGTATAAACTTGATCCTTATTGTGAAAGAAATAAAATTGGATAAGCAATAAAATTTCCATATTAGCGCATTAGGGCATTATAAGCGGGCATTATCATAATGCCCGCTTATAATGCCCTAGGTGTGATAGCAGGTATTATTGCTACCATAACATATTCCGTTTCTAAGGTATTACAGATCAATAATAGATGGGTAAAACATAAAAATATATGAAAGCCTTTATTATCTCTTCTTGTACTATACTTATGTGTTAAATTTAGCTGACAAGAAAATACCTCATTTTTGACGTAATATTTTTTTATTACTTATTGACCTTAATTCTACATATAAATATTCAAATAATAACCTGGGACACAGATCCTTTTAGTTTTAAATACAGGGTGTCTCTAAGCTCTGCAAAATGCTATTACAAATTGCTTGGTCCAAAATACGACGATCCAACCCAATTTATCTTAGTCGATTAGATAGTAGTTATTTAAAAATAACGACCGTGGTGGCACTACCGCGTTGTCTAAAAGGTACTGTGAAATGCATAACTGCATGTTTCAGTGCTTGGACAACGTTGACGGAACAGAGGGAACGATGGGTTAAACATCTAATAACCCGACACTCACGGTACTCTGGTATTTAGCGCATAGGCCTTCGTGGGATGTCAAAAAGATAAAAAAATATAGATCGTTTGCAACATACAGGGTGTTAAAGTTTTCATTTTATTTCAGTTATTTTTAAATGTTTTACTTATTTATTTTTCTTCAAATTTCAGTATTGAGAGAATTTTTAGGATGGAGAATCGAAATTGGCTAATGTTTTTCTTGTAAAATGTAGAGGAGCCTTCTGCAGTCTATTGTTTAGGTTCAAAGTGCCATAACTTTACAACGATCTAATGCATTTTATCTTAGTCAAAAGGTTGCTAGTTTGCAAGATACGGGGTGTTGAAGTCAAAAAATAAATGGAAAATTTGACAACTCATATTTTGCAAACCAGTAACCTTACTGACTAAGATAAATTGCATTAGATCGTTGTGAATTTGCCCAAAGAATTTGTGGTAGAATTTTGTATAGACCTTTTGGACACTACCAGGTGGCCTAGATAAAGCGTGAATAAATGCAATGGTAAACCTTTGTGTGAAATAAAATGTTTAATTGAAAATATCTCAAACACGGTTGCTCGTAGCGATATTTATCAAGTATACCTTTTTCGTGCAAAAAAATATGGAAGAATAAGAATCCCACACTAAAATTAAAATATATCAAGGCAAGAAAAAAATGTAACACTACTTTGAACCTAAGCAAAGGACTGCAGGTGGTTTCCTCTACATTTTACAACAAAAACATTAGCCTATTTCGATTCCCCACCCTAAGAAACTTTTTAATATTATTTTGAAAAAATGTTTTATAATAGGTAAAATATTTAAATATAACTAAAATTAAATAAAACTTTGACACCCTGTATTTTGCAAACCATCAATTAGTCGTCTAAGGAAAATTGGATTAGATCGTCGTATTTATGGTAGCATTTTGTACAGACCTTTTAGAGACACCCTGTATATTAATTTGTTACTTGCCAGCATTGTTAATTATACATATCTAGCATTAAATTTTTTAATTTACATTTTTCTTCTATCTCTAATATCACACGAGTTACAAGTGCCTGGCCTAATTGACAAAATTTGAAAAACACCTGTATCTTCAAAACAAATCAAGTTAGCCAATGGTTTGCTTTTACCATTGAATTTGTCTCAAAATTTGAAATCTAGATTACGCAATCAGATTTGATCTACTCTTTAGTTTTCGCTATATCCGCAAAGGTCAACGAAAATGCGCCACCCTGTACATATATAAACTTAACAGGTTTGGTCAAAATGGCTTTTTTAAATACTTTTTTTTAATTATTCTTAAAATACGCTATAACAGGTGATTTGATCTAAAGTATACTTAATGACTTTCGCTTAAAGGGAGTGTAGTATTTAAAACTTTTAAAGTTTTTTTTAGGTAGCTACACCCTTATTAGCTTTAAAGAACTAGTTTAACATCATTTATTATTTATTGAATATTGAATAAACACTCGTAAAACTTTAACCCATCCCATTTACACCTATGTATGTAAATAATAAAATTGGTATATAAAGAAAGTAAAAACATTTCTTTTAATTTGGCGTTATTTCCATAAACTCTTATATAATCGCTAAAATGAAAATAGTCCCTATTTTCTTAGTAGTTATAGTGATAATATCATTAATAGTTGAGAACAGCCATGCAATATTTTTGAAAAAAAAGAAAGCAGGTAAAAAGCTAAAGGTATGTCCATGTCCATTTTATACCAATAGTATTAATAGAGTTTTGAATGCAGTCTAAGGTGTCAGTTAAATAATTTGATGAAAGACGATTTCTTTTTTTGATTTATAACCTTGACGGAAATATGTCTTTGCTTCCTTATACAAAATTAAAATCGATTAACTCTATAGTCTTAAAAAGTATGAAGCCCGCCTTTAATTATGTCAATAAAATAATATAAAAATATACAGTCTGTTTTGAAATTAATGTACCAAATTTTAAATAGCATATTCTATATCGAAAAAAAGCTCTAGTTTCCAATATAAACATGTTTTGGAACCGTTTTTTTCATAGATACACAGGGCTTTGAAACTCTAAGAGGAAAAATATGTTATCACAAATTTTAAACCACTCTAGATATTGAGACATTTTGCACCCCTAATTTTGCAATTCCGTTGTGGTTAACGTTATTCTGAGATTGCGCCGTAACGCAAACACGATCCGTTATCGTTATTAACCATACCGGACTCCTTTAATTACGGATGAATACCGAAGAGCTTATCGTTGTCGTTATCGTTAAACTGCGTGGTTGCCGGATTGTAGAAATTTTAATATCAATTATTTAAAAGGTTAAAATTTTAATGCCGTATTAATTAAAATATCATTTATACCTAGGCTCTAATTGGCGAAAAATCTATTGCAGTAATAAAAATCAAATAGTGTTAAGAAATTAAAACGGACTTGCACTTTTACGGATATTCTAAATCAGTAATTAATTTAAATGTTACAATCTGGCACACTTGCTTTTTATTCTACTACCAAACCTAACCTTACTTTTGTGTTTTGCTTATACTGTATTGTTTGCATCTACTTTAAAAAACGAAATCAACAGAAGTGTTTGCATATATTTAAATATGAATTTATATCTTATGAAGAATAAAAGTAAATACTGATTTTTCGTTAACTTTAAAATTGGTGAACCACAGGCAAAAATAAGGTTATGTGTCGAAAGCGCAGACGCAAAATATATTTCTTAAAAGGGCATGCAAAATCTCTGTCTAAAACTGCTGCTGTAATCGTTATGTTTAATAACGATAACCATAAGATGGCCATAAAGTGTCTGTTATTTTAAGAGGTGTAAAATGTCTCGTATCTCAATTGAAAGGAACTGGTGCCGAACATGTGCTTGTTCCTAAAATAGGAATTATTTTCGACAAAATATGCCATTGAAATTAAATGCATTAACTCACCAGAACTTTCAGTAAATATATATTTTTTTAATTTAAATAATAGTTATTTATTAAATAAGTGAGTTATATCACAAAATTATATACAGTGCTTGTCTAAAGTCAGAACACCCCCTCCGAACTTTGAATTGTTTGGTATTTTTTCATAAAAATGTAAGGACTTTAGTAAGACAATATACACAAAATTTTAGACAAGAAATGACAGATAAAAATGTCAAACTTTCAAATGAAAAGGGAAGTCTGCGGCACATCATTTAAATGCTTCCTGACGAGCACTTTATAACCCTAGAATATAAAGTCAATATCTTTACCCACTACAAATGGTGGTACTTTGAAAATTACCTGAATACCTGATTTGGATGGCCATATGTACAAAACTAATAGAGTTAGATATACCTAATGGGGTATTTTCTTAAAGGTCTTTTAGATATCTTTTAATGGTGATATAATATACAGGGTGTGTTATAAAAAATCTATTCGTTTTCCCACCCTGTATATTATCACCAATAAATTAATCCTTAAAAGACTTTAAAAAAATTACACTTTAAGTGTATCAAACTTTATTAGATTCGGAAATATGGCCATCCAAATGGGGCATTTAGGTAATTTTTAAAGTACCGTCATTTTGTAGTAGGTAGAGGTATTAACTTTAAGTATATTCTGGGGTTATAAAGTACTCGCTAGAAGCTTTCAAATGATGATGCCTCAAGACCCCCTTTCTATTTTTTTTTTTAATGGCGCCCAGCTTTCAGTTTGACTTTTATACCTGTTATTTCTTGTTTTAAATTCTGCTTTATGTTGTCTTACTAAAGTCCTTAGATTTTTAAGTGAAAAAATAAAAATAATTCAAAAAGTTTGGACGGGGATCCGGGAATTTTAATAAATAATATATATATATATATATTTATATATATATATATATATATATATATATATATATATATATATATATATATATATATATATATATATATATATATATATGTAATAACTCACACACCAAATACAACATTTTATCCAACACTTTTGTTAAAAGTGGGTTTTAATAAAAGTTACTAATAATAATTTAAAAACGTCATCCATTATTTGTTACTTGTCATTGTCAACACCAGCAACGAAATGTTGTAATTTTGTAATTTTTTGTGAAGCAAGTTGTGGTTGTTATATATTTTTTCACGACCGTCAAAAAATTCTGATTTTTAAATCGTTAACATGAAGCTAAAGTACTCCATTCTAGTATCACTATATAAAGTGTGAAAAAAGTAACATTTTTTAACACTTCAAAGCTTTTTTACACACTTTAAATTAGTGTTTTGTTTCAATGCCTACTACAATAACCTTCAATGTTAATTTATGCAATGTAACAGTAAACGCGAAATCAACTTAAACCAAACGGTCAAGTTACCTTTGATTTCGTCATTATTTCTTTTAGTTCATGTGTCACTAGTTTTAAGATTTAACAGTACGGTATACGGTCGTGAAAATATAGTATGAACACATGCATAAAGTGTCTTTTTTACTCATGGGATGCTGTCAAACTTCCCATTCGTACAAAAAAAAGTATCACTTTATGCACCTGTTACATAAATTACTATTGTTCGTAACCACAGGGTTTGTTTGGCTACTAGTGAGTAAAAGTACACTTTCAAGTAGTGAAATATGGGATATTTTGTACTCTCAATATTTGATCAATAATGGACGTATTATAATATGTAAGTGGTGGATAAAAGTTTTTATTTCTTTAGAAAGTGGATAAACTTTTAAGATGGAGAAACTGGATCAGTTCGTAACCAACCTTTTAACCAACTACAAAGACAAGGAAATAATCAAATACCCATTCCAACATAGTAGATGAAATAAATTATATTAATAATGCAGGGTGGCTATTTAAAAAAAAAATGTTGTCACATGTGACAAATTTTTTACATAAAAAAATTACAAAGGTTTTTTTTTCATTTTAGGCTTGATAATGCCTCAAAGAGAGGCGAAACGTCGCAAAAATATATATTTTTTTTTTGTATATTTTACATTGTTTGGTCTTTTATTGGGAACGTTTTTTACAGTTTATATTTTAGTGTTATAAGGTACTCGTCAAGAGCTTTAAAACGTTGTGACACCAGGCATACCTTTCTTTTTTTTTTTCAATATAGCGCAACTTTAAGTTTGTCATTATATATTTGCCATTCCCTACCTACAATTTGGTTCGGGGTGTCTTAATAAAGTCCTAAAACTTTTTATGAAAAATTCGGAACAATTAAAAAGTTAGGAGAAGGTCCTTACTTTGAATACGCACTGTATTATTTTTGGTAAAACATAATCTAGTTTTTTGATTATTTTAAAATTTAATATAGAAGTAGGATCTTCTCTTGAGAATAACATTTATTTTAAACAACTAATAATATATAATATATATATACAGGGTGTTAATTTGAAAACTTTCCACTCAAGTTATCTTCGAAACGAGACAGATTTGAGAAAATCGTCGAAACACGTCAAGATATTTATTGAGGGGAACGTTTTTACAAAAATTGGACGGCGCCCCTTTAACCCCTTAACCACCAGGGCCACCCCAAAATTCTTAAATGAGAAGGCGGGTCGAGTGATACATCATTTTAAAGCTCCTGACGAGTACTTTATAACCCTAGAATATGAAGTCAATATCTTCACCTATTACAAAATGGCGGTACTTTAAAAATTACCTAAATACCTGATTTGGATGGTCATATTTCCAGAAACTAATAAAGTTAGATGTACTTAATGTGGTATTTTCTTAAAGCTCATTTAAAGATCATTTTAATGGTAGAAATAATATACAGGGTTCTTAAATAAAAAAATATGTACTTTTTCTTCTACCCTGTATCACCATTAAAAAAGACCTTTAAAGAGCTTTAAGAAAACACCACATTAGGTACATCTAACTTTATTAGTTTCGAAATTACCATCAAATCGTATTTAGGCAATTTACAAAGTACCGCCATTTGCTAATAGGTGAGATATTGACTTCATGTCTAGGGTTATAGAAGTACTCGTTAGGAAGCTTTAAAATGATTATCGTCGACCTGCCTTCTCATTTAAGAATTTTATGGTGTGGCTACTTGTGGTAAGAGGGGTTAAAGGGCGCCGTCCGAAGCATTCCCCTCAATAAATATCTTGACGTGTTCTCGAAATTTTCTCAAATCGGTATCGTTTCATGACGGTACAACTTGAGTGGAAAGTTTTAAATGAACACCCTATATATATATATATATATATATATATATATATATTTCTGTTTCAATTAACTCACTCAATATACGACAAACCAAAAAATGCTTTGCAAAGTACTAAGTGTTCGATTTTTTTTTTTTTTTTTTTAATTAAAATCTGTAATACTCTGTAATACTTTACATTCCTGTAATTCAAAATACACGTATTATTACTTAAAACTGAAGACTTTGGGGCAAAACGCTGGACAAGTCCATTTTTGGCTGAAATATATTTTTCACGAAGTCGTATGCGTTTAAAGAAATTTTTATAGGATTGCAATTTTGCACATAGTCGACGACGATTTTTAAGCAAAAACGGATAATTCCGGATTTGTTTCATTGTTGCTTTAAAAATGAAATTTGGACTTGTCCGTGTTTTGCCCTAGAGTCTTCAATTAAACTTTTTTCTTTTCCCAATATAAATTCCAAAAAGTGTATTTTTACTGTTGTCTATCTATCCAAGCTATCTAAATTTAAATCATTGGGATTCATAGCTTCGACAAGTTTGATTGGAGCTTCATTGGTAGCAGTACAAAATCCAAACTCTCCCACGTGGCAAACTGCAGCCAAAAGTGGAATGACAGTTTTGACAACTTCACAAATTTTATCCAGTGCTGCTGAAATTTTATTAGCGTGTCCACCCATCGCATTGCCAATTTTTGACGCAACTTGACCAAATTTTAAAAGTTGTTTTTTCTAAAATATCACAAAAGATTAAGCATTTAAACCAAAGACAATTATATTTTCACTATAGACTCCCAGAACAATGCTAAATTTTTGGTCATCAGTTTGCACGCTGCCTTGGCTGAATTTATTAAACGGCAAATAGCTTAGTGACTTAAGGGTCCGATACTTCGGTTTTTAGTAGAAGCAAATGCTTTCTACAGTGAATAAAGTATGTCAACATTAGTAGATTTTTGAACAGACCCACCTCAAAAGTCCTGCTGGCACCCCCACCCCCTCAAAGTTGGTTAAGGGATTGATAAAGTTTTTTCCTAATATCTTCTAAACGGTAAATGATACAAAACTGATTTTAGTGTCGATTAGATAGAGCACAAAATTCTGCAAAATAGTAATAATTAAAATTGTATTGTTGTTTATTACGTAAGAATCTCCAATATAGAAAAAGTTGGAGGGGAGCATCCATAAGGCATTTTTACGATATATCTTCCAAAACCGTCTACCAAAGTCGAAAAAAATATAAGACACAAAAATTAAGGCCAAAGTTTTCCTATCGAATGGTGTACAACATTAAACTATTTTCTCTTTAAATTAAAGCTACCAGTGGCGTACAAAAGTAGCACTACACCAGTATAGTAGGTAGTTAAAAATAGAAATTTCTTAATGTCATACTTTATTTTATTTTTTTCAGAATATTTCCACTTTAGTTATATTAATTGGATATTACCTTATTGTGCATAATAGTAATATTAAAATAATATTTATGTTTTTTGGTAAGACTACAACAAAAAAAGTCGAAGGGGAGTATCCATACGGCACTTTTACCATATATCTTTCAAACCATTAACAAAAAAATAAACAACATAAACGACAAACCACAAAGTTATCATTTAGACTATTATCTTTTAAAATAAAGCTACCAGTGGCGTACCAAATTAGTACTACACCAGTAAAGTACCTAGAAATCGAAATATTAAATGTTATTCTATTAATTTTAAAGATTATTTTTCACTTTAGATTTATTAAATAATAATTATACTTTACATTTTATTTACTTATTTCTTTCTTTTATAATTTGATTCGTCATATTTTTAAATAAATAACAACAGTATTATAATAACTTTTATTATAAAGATAATAACAAATATGGCTTATACAGTGTGTCCCAGGATAGGTGTTACAAGAGGACACCACCAAAATTTTGGAATATTTAATCGTCCTTTTGGGAAACTGGTCGCATGGTCCAAAACTAATAAATACAAAATTTGATTTCAATTGGTAATATACAGGGCAAGTTATAACTAAAAATATGAAAATGACCAAGGATAAAGTACCTTTATTTTTAAAAATAGGACAAAATTGTATAGGTAAATGTTGTAGAGAACTAAATTTTATGTCAAAATTTAAAGTTAAACACGTTAAGTAAAAAAATATTTTTGTCAATTTTTTAACTCTGCCCTGTTTAATATCAAAGTAAAGTTTGCATTTATTAGTTTTGGACCATGCGACAGGTCGCCCAAAATTTCGTTTTAAAATTTAAAATTTTTGGAACACACTGTATATAACATCAATAAAAAACAAACACCTTATTACACAACCTAAAAATACCTAATTACAACATTCCGCACACAAACATAACCTGGTACATTTTAAAATTTTTTGAAATACATTTACAATTTGTCCCACATTTACATTTTAATAGTGTATCAGATATTTCATTTTTTAAAGTGGTCCACCGTGGTGTCCATTTAGTACTCTCTAAAATCCATCCCCATTCAGATGGACATGGAAGTTCAACCACTGGTTGGCAGAGATTACCCCAAACAAAATTCTGCTTGATAAATGCGTTGATTAATGTGAAGTGCTAAAGCAATCATTGTTGGGGGTAAATTCTCAACAGTTCGGCGTTTTTGGGCAAAAAGTTGCATTCGACAAATATCAATGTTGCTACTATCAGAATGTTTATCGTAAATGGTTACAACGAATTTGAGATCACACTTAATTGCCGAGATGAAGGTTTTTTGAATGCTGCAATAAATCAATGAAAGTAGCTGTAACTTCCGGAAAAGATTCCCAAGCTTCCCACTTTTTTCCTTTTCACCAAAAGGAGGACGGTATCGCAATCCGGTTAGTGAATGAAAAAAGAAAAGCTGACTTTTTCATTGATTTTTAGCAATTTCGCTACACGAAATATATGTCTCTACATTTTTACCAGTACCAAACTCAATCCATACGTCTTGATTTTGATTTTGTATTGGTAAATTTTTCCGTGTAATATAATTATTTATTATTACTAGTATGCAGAATTAGAAATAATTATAAATTAATAAACTAAAGTAAAAAAATATAAAAAAAATTAAAAGTATAACATTAAAAATTTACATTTTTGCAGGTACTATACTGGTGTAGTGCTACTTTTGTACGCCACTGGTAGCTTTTTTTTTTTAAAGATATATAATATAATGTTATACTCCATCTCGATAGGGAAAACTTTGGCCTTTATTTTTTGTATTCTATATTTTTAATTTGGTGGATGGTTTGGAAGATATATCGTAAAAAGTGCCGTTGCCCTCCAACATTTTTTTTGTTGTAGAATTTTACTAAATTGTACGCCACTGGTGCAGCTTTAATTTAAAGAAAATAGTTTAATGTTATACACCATTCGATAGGGAAAAAACTTTGGCCCTAATTTTGTATGTCTTATATTTTTTTGGTTGGTAGACGGTTTGGAAGATATATCGTAAAAAATGTCTTGTGGATGCTCCCCTCAAATTTTCTATATTGGAGACTCTTACGTAATAAACAAAAATACAATTTTAATTATTACTATTTTACAGAATTTTGTGCTTTATCTAACGACACTAAAATCAGTTTTTTATCATTTACCGTTTAGAAGATATTGAAAAAACTATATCAATCCCTTAACCAACTTTGAGGGGGTGGGGTGCCAGCAGGACTTTTGAGGTGGGTCTGTTCAAAAATCTACTTATGTTGACCTACTCTTATTCACTGTATAAAGCATTTTCTTCTACTCTCAAACCGAAGTATCGGGCCATTTTTGAACAATAAGTCACTAAGCTAAAATTATACGTACTGTTTACGTGTGTACTCAATGGATACCCGCTTCATAAATTCCACGAAGCGAGCGTCCAAGCTGATGACCAAAAATTTAGCATTGTTCTGGGTGTCTATGTAGTGAAACTACAATTGTCTTTGATTTAAACATATATTACTTGGTTTGGTACTAAACTATTTTTAAATAATACACCCTGTATTTTATATCACCTTTAAAATGGCATCTCAAAGAAATTTAAAAAAGTACCACGTTTAATGTGTCTATCTCTAATAGTTTTTAAAATATGTTTATCCTTATGCGAAAATTCATCATATAAAAGTTCTTGACTATGAGCAGTAAGCTTAGTACTGGCCGTTGGTAAAAGGAAGATTATATCCACTATTTTTTAGATTTGGATGTTTATTTTCATAACCAAAGCTATAGCAACATGTATGAATGGCCATAGTTCCAAACTGTAAAGATAGACATATCAAATGTGGTATTTTCTTAAGCTTTTTAAAAAATATTGTTAATGGTGAAACAACACACAAGATGTTTCATAAAAAAATGCTAGTTTACTATTAAACTTCTAAGGAAGGCCATATTTCTAAAACTAATAAAAATTGGATATGTTATATACAGCGTATCTACTTACGTTTGCACCATATTTATGGAAAACTTTAATATTATAAATTTTAAGAAAAAAGTTATCTTTTATATAAAGTTCAGCAAGGTTTAAAACCTAAAATACAATCATAAGATCTTATTTTTTGTGTATATGAGGTATGTCAAAAAATATGAATTTTTCGAATCGAAATTTTTTATAAGGAGAAGATGTTTAGGATTAATAATACCTTTTAAATGTGCAAATTGGTTTATTAAAAAAATTCTTTTTAGGATGTTTTTCCTGTGATAACGAGCGTTTTTGTAATTCTTTGCTGTTTTGACAGTTCTTAAGCGTTCTTTACATATTACATTTCGAAATAAGTATGCACTAATGTATAAAGTTAAATTTTCACCCTTGCGTATAAAACAATGATTAAAAAAAGTGTTTTTTTTTAAATAAAAAGTGCATATTTAAATGTTATTTTATGTTATCTTTAACATCTTTTATTTATAAAATTTTCATTATTATGAAAAATAAGGGTACTTTCCATTTAAGCTAAATTTATATTTTTTGACATACCTCGTATACCATTGCAAAAATTATTACCTGATGATTGCATTTTAGGTTTTACACTATGCAGATCTTGTTAAAATGATTTTTTTTTCTTATAATGAATAATAAAAAAGTGTTCCATATGGTGCGAACTTAAGTACAGTATAAAGAAAATTGCGGAGTAACAACATTCTGTAAATTCGATAAATAATAATTATTATAAAAAAAAAGAAAAGATTTGCACACATGCATTTTCGGCACCTTTAGATAACATGGTAAGTGGTTCTACCTAGGCTAGCCCAATAACCATCCACTTATTTTGTTTGTAAATTTTTTCAAGAGCTTTTAAATTACCTAACCAGAACTAACCACGTATTTGTTTTTCTTTTAAGCTTTAAATTACCTCTAAAAACTGTATAAACTATTACTTACCATTAGGGTGGGTAAAAAAAATCAACTTTTTCATTTTGTTCTCTAAAATACAGACCGTAAAAACAAACTAGGCTAGTTTACACCGGGAGGACCAAATTTTTAGTTCGAGGTCTAAATGACGTCACGCGTACTTTATTCACGGTGTAAACACTTGAGTATCAAAATTTGCTACTCCAATTCAGTCCGTCTCAAATGGGGGTGATCAAATATGATTTTCTATGGTGTAAACACGTCGGACTTTTTTAGTGGACCAAAATGACAGCCTTGATCTTTGACAGTGCGCATTTCGACGAAAAAGACGTTGAATTTCGGTCTTCCCCTAATAATTTTCTTGTTTGTTTATATTTTTTAAAATTTTGTTGATATTTAACCAAAACTGTTTTTCAAATGGAATTTAAAAGCGATACAGTTTTAAAAGATAAAAAACGAGGTTAAGTTCTGGTCATATGCTCAGCTGTCATTTTGGTACTAGGATTAAACGTGAATTAAATTGATCCATAAACTAATTAGGTATAAACACTAGTGAACTAACAAAAATAAGTCCTGGGTTTAGTCCACGGATCTAATTGGTCCTCGCGGTATAAACTAGGCTATTATCTTTAAATATAAGCTTTAAATTTTATTTTATTGCGTCCTCGGCGTTTTAGTTTTTATTTTTCCTTTATTATTAAAAAGAATAATACATATCTCGGCCCCTGCTATATGGAAAAAAACTTGTTTCATATGTTTGTAAGAAATTGAATTATCTACAAAAAGATTTCTTTTATTTTTTGATAAATCTAACCATTAAAGATATTTAAGGTCAAAGATTAAAAAATAAAAATAATAACTTTCTTGTTTTAAATTTAAGTTATTTTTCTTTTATTTTTTATTTTTTGAACTTGAATATCTTTTATATGGTTGGATTTAGCAAAAACCTATAGGAGGCCTTTTTTGTGGAAAATTAAATTCTCTACAAAAATGTAAGACGAGATATTTTTGTATACAGTTGAGGCTGAGATATACATTTTTCTTTTTAATTATAAGAAAAAATATAAAACTGAAAGGCGGAGGACATTTCTATTAAAATTAAGAGCTTATACTTAAAGAGAATTTTTAGAGTGTCTACCAACCAGTTTTTTGGAGTACAAAATAAAAAAAAATAGTGGCCCCTACTTACCAACCATCCAGGTTCATGGCTGTTTTCTTGACTACTACTTATTTGCGAAACCTTAGTATCTGATTGGCCATTAGGACTTTTAGTGGGCCATTTTGTCACTATGACATCACTATGATAATATCCTTCAGGAATTGATTTCAGTTCAAATAAATTTATTTGAATCAAAATAATAAATAAAATTATTCCTGTACCTAGAGAACTTTTTAAGTTAAAAAGTAACATTCTTTTAAATATTGAAACTAGATATTGCCTCTTTAGCTGTAATCTTAGTAAATGCAACAAATAATTTGGATGTTTTTAAAAATTAAATTTTAAAATAGATTAGGGATCTTTTATTTCCGCGTGTGTGGTTAACCGCTTGTTTATTCATTAGACAAATGTTTTTAATATTAGTTCCCTTTATCAAGTTAATGTCAAAAACAACGTAATCCAAAACCAATGCCTTGATTAGCACATTAGAAAAACAGCGTTTTGCACAAAAAAATATTAAATTTAATATTTGGATTGAACCATATTGTATGCATACGTCCCGTCTGACCACCAAGCCAAGTTCAAGCGAGCCGACTATAATATTAAAGGAACCACTTGGTGCCACTTTAAACCCTTTCATAACTCAAAACTAAAGGCCCAAATTTCATGAAGTTAGCTCAAACGGTTATAAAGATATAAAGGTCCAAAAGTCGTGAATTATCCACTGACTGACTGACATATAGATATAAAACCTAACTCACGTCCAGATGACACCTTGAAAGATGAAATTTGGAATCCAGCTCGGTAACTGTATGTAAGCGTAAGAAAAAAACTAAAAATAAAGAAAGTTAAAAATAGGGGTCCCCATACAAATATAGTTTTTTTTTAATTGTAGCGTTTGAACCATTAAAAGTAGATATTTAAGCCTATCTCAGTACACTATGTGCTATACAGTGTGTTTCCTAATTGCGGTAAGAAAATCTAAATAAATGACCTTGAATAACATTTAAATAGCATGTGAAATGTTTGACCGGTCGGTGAGCGTATCGAGACCTGAGCGCCTAGTGTGCTTTGTCCTTAAGAATTCACACTTTAAAAGATTAACACCTAATTTTGAAACACCCTGTATAGCTTAGACCTGACCATACTGCAAGTGATTTTTTATAACCAGATATTTCAAAAACAGCTGCCTAAATTAACTTTTACCAAGTATATCTTTTTTATGTAAAATATATTAAAGAATAAGAATGTTTATCTAATAGTTACATACAGAGCAAGATCGTTTGACTAGGTAAGGTTGCCTCATTACGTCACATATGTACCGCACTACTGGTTCCTTGGCGCCAACATAGCAAACAAGGATGTCTAGACGGATAATACTATGAGGGCGAAAGAGCGCGATATACAATATTTAAAAATCAGCTAGAATAATCATTGTTAAATAATTTATTAATAGGAAATAAAGAAGTTACGGTAACAACTGGAATTAACAGTATTTAAAAGTATTTCTTTAATATTGACAAAAAACACAAACTACACTGTTAAAAACTTCATTAAATAATGAGCAAAATACATATGTGACGTAAGGTCCGCCATGTTGCAAGGCTTACGAGGCAACCTTACCTAGTCAAACGATCTTGCATACAGAGTACCCTAACAAAGTTATTTCGTTTTAATTTGAGCAAGATACTGCAGATGGCGTCTTCCAGAGTTTACAATAAAATTTTTATAGCAGACTCCGAAATCTCACCTCCCAAAACCCCCTCTAACCAAATATTGTGGCGATAAACCTATTATTCCCAAAATTATTTATAAGAAACCAAAACCAGAATAAATTTTTGACTTTTTGTCTCCCCGAAGTCGTCCACTTTTGGATTATGGTAAGTTGAGTCATCATATTTTAGCTTCAAAAATTTTGTCGCACCCTTTGAAGACACCTTGTATAAGAGACTTTGCCTCTAAATTATTTTTTTAGCCAAGTAAATATTATTTACATACTGTTCCCGTTATTATAATGACTGATTTAGTTTCCTTACCCCTTTATGTTATGTTTCAAAACTTACCGACGTATGCCAAATTCATCAAATCTACTAACTTGTTTATTATGCCTAGGCAAAGAGATTACTGTATGTAAGCAGCATTAACATGTTATTTTCTTAATGAACCCCTTTGTACCCCGATTCATGTCAACCCCACGCCTTTGGATTCCTATTATAAATGGAAATTCTGTGATTTTGATTATTAGGTATTTGCAAATGTGACAAGTTTGCCAATATTACGTTTCTAAAACCAATTTGCGTCTAATAGAAAATTATAAGTAAAAAATTAAATAATTATTTCAATCCTTTTTATTAAAAGGAATTAGAAAAAATGTATGCATATCTTGAAAACTAAAAAAATAACTGTAGCTTAATTTATTAATTATTTTCGTACAGTCTTTAAAATGTGCCTCTGGATATACAAATACTTGTGTTAAAATTTGAACGTCTTAACATTTTATCTTCCAGTTCCTTAATGGCTCTAAAAACAAAATAGGTATCCTAATTTTATTTATTTTTTTGGAATAACTTCAAAAAATACATATTTTAAATAATACTTGAAGCCTAATATTTACTAATACTTTTACGTCTGAGGGTTTCTTTTACAATTTAATAACTGCCCGCTCATGGCCATTTTTCAAATAATGCGCGCTGGTAATAATAGCACTCGGTAGCGTTTATGGTGGCACTGGTCATAACTTGCGTTATTAAAGTGATTTTATAATGATGTCTAAAAACAATTTACCATGCACAAAAGATACAATGCCGGATCAGGAGGAGGGGGAGTCTTAGCGCGAAGCTTTTACGACTGTACTAGGTAAATGCAGACACTTGAAGTATTTTTTGGTATTTGAAATATTGCACCAGTAGTTGCGAGAGAGGTATAAAAAACGCATTGTGAAAAAGACATATAAAGCGTGCCTATTTAAGTTCGCACTCATATGTAAAACTTTTTATTATTTATTTTACGAAAAAAGTTATTCTTTATAAAAAGTTCTGCTTGGCACAAAAACCTAAAATGCATTTATCAAAGATTCATATATTGCAGTGGTATACGAGGTATGTCAAGAAATATGAATTTTGCTTAAGAAGAAAGTACCTTTATTTTTTATATTATAAAAAAATTAAGAAAAGATGTTTGGAATAAAAATACCATTTAAATATGCAAATTTGTTCATTTTTAAGAAAACCTTTTTTGTTTATTGTTTATGCGTTAGCGGAAAAAATTAAAGTTTGTAGATCAATGCATACTAGTTTTTAAAAGTCACAAAAACGCTCGTTATTGCGGAAAAAATGTAAAAAAGTTTTTCTTTTTAATAAACTAATTTACGTATTTGAAAAGTATTAAAAGAGTCCGACTCCAAAGGAGGAAGGCTTTTTCGACAAAATGTAAGAATGAACGAAAGTAGTTTTTAAAAGGCAATACACTTGAAAGCTAAATTATCTGAATATTTTGATGCACGAGTGTAATTTAGGGAGAAAAATACTCGAAAAAAGTAAAACTATCAAATGAAGGAATAGTCATTTTTAGATTCAACAAAACAAACATGACAGTACAATTTTCGATTTCTACTATGCAATTATCGCTGTAATCAAGCGATAATTGTCGAGTAGACAAATGGGTAAGTGTAATTTTCGATATTATGAAAAATAAGGGTACTTTCCTCTTGGCCAAAATTCTTATTCTCTGATATACCTCGTATACCACTGCAAAAAGTTGATAACTGAAAATTGTATTTTAGGTAGTAGATCATGGAGAACTTTTATAAGAAATTACTTTTTTGCGAAAATCTGTTAGTTTTTGATGCACACAAGTACACTGCAAACGCTCACTGATTTAGGCACCTATTAAATAATAAGCAATTCATGAAATTATAGTGAGTAAGTTTTTAATGCAATAATAGCTATTTATGTATCAAGGGCGTTACTAGGACTATAATGCCCTGAAGGTCGAAATAACCCGAGGGCCTCTGGCCCGAGGGCTAGATTTCGACCTGATGGGCATTATAGTCCAGTAAAGCCCGTGGTGCATACAATGCTTTATGTTTTACCCAAAAAAGAGTTTTTCAATGACTAATTACATTATTTATTCGCAATATAAAAAATAAGTTGCACCTGTACCTGTATACGTAAGTAGATAATGAATGGTGTTAAGTTTGACTTTGATGTTTCTATCAGTTAGTCAGTTGGCATTTTTATTTAACGATTTGCTCAAAATGGAAGAAATTACACAAAATATAGAGAAAAGGCCATAAAAGCGACCGAACATCTTTTGCTAGTTAAATCAAGGCAACAGTATGATCGGGAGTATGGCATATTTGGTATTTGGAAAGACGCGAACGCAATTCTTCAAATAACCGAAACCGTTTTAATGGCATATTTTCAGGAACTGGTAAGTTATTGATTTTATTTTAATACATATGTTTAACAAACTTTATTATTTTTAGTCGGAAAAATACAGTCCGAACTCTCTCTGGACCAAGTATTCCACCCTAAGGTCTACGTTGATGGTCTATGAAAATATAGACATTTCGCAATACCATCGTCTCATATCTTTTTAAAAGTTAAGTCGAAAGGATACGTCCCGAAGAAGTCTAAAGTTTTGGAAGGAGAACAAATATTAAAATTTATTAAGAAGGCTCCTGATGATATCTACTTGGTACACAAAGTCATATTGGTAATGGGTGTTTTTGGAGGTTTAAGACGAGATGAGTTGGTCAAAATGAATATTGATGACATTGAAGATAGAGGAACATTCTTGGTTATAAAGGTACCAGAAACTAAAACTTTAACTTCAAAAAGTTTTACTATCATTGAAGAAGATTTAGGCGCTTTAAATTTAAGAAAAAAGTACACAACATTAAGACCAGCTGAAATAAAGAAGCGAAGATTCTTTCTTACCTACAGAAAGGGTCGATGTACAGTACAACCCATTGGAAAAATACCATAGGAAGCGTCCCAACATTGATCGCAAAATTTTTAAAATTGGATAATGCAGAAGCTTACACCGGCCACTGTTTGCGTCGCACATCGTCAACTTTTTTAGGCAGGTGCTTCATTTGAAACGCTAAAACAACATGGGAAATGGAAAAGCTCTTTAGTAGCTGAAGGATATATAGAAGAAAGTATTTCATCCAAAAACAAAGTAGCCAAAATGATTGCCAATTCAGTTAATTCCGAGGTTAATTTCGTATCGACTATTGAAAATTCTTTAATGGACTGTTCTTCTATACAAAATAGCATTAGTGCTACCACCGCTGCTACCATCACAAAAAACACCGACCATTCTATAGTGGGGTCAGCTACATTTTCTGGGACATTTCAAAATTGTAATTTTTATTTTGGAAATAAAGTTTAATTTTTAGTATTGTTTAAAGAAAAATTATTTTTGTATAAACTTGATCTTTATTATGAGAGAAATAAAATTGGATCAGCAATAAAATTTTCATATTAGCGCATTAGGGCATTATCATAATGCCCTAGGTGTAATAGCAGGTATTATTGCTACCATAACATATTCCGTTTCTAAGGTATTACAGATCAATAATAGATGGGTAAAACATAAAAATTTTAATAAATAATACGCACATTTTTTATTATTGTAAGTATAGTATATACTTTTAAGATAACAAATCTCCAATATCAATTTATAACTTAAAAAGACTGATAGAAATGTTGAAGGATTGCAATAAACCATATAATATATGTATATTGAAGATTGAAGTAATATAATCTGATTTTTTGACCTTAACCCAAGAAACAAATATAACAAAACATATAAAAAGGCCAAAAAATAGGAAGCGAACGAATATCTCTAAGTACAGATGTACAGATATAATATAACTATACAGGGTGTCCCAACTCTATCAATAAAGGAAATATCTTCGCCCCTGGACAACATACAAAAGTAAGCTTAAAATAAAAAATATTTATTTGAATACACTGCTTTTACTGACAGTACCAGTTGATATACAAGGTGTCTCAAAAATAGACTTTTTATTGTCAAGTAGGTTTTTTAATGGAACACCCTGTATATTTTAACAAATTTTGACTCTGCATTAAATTCTACATGAAAAATGTAAAACACACTATACGTCAATTATTGCTGGTTTTTGAGATATGAACAGTATGCTGTGATACTGATTAACAATAATTAAAAGTGAAGGAAAAAAAATATTTTGGATTTAATTATTTTTAAATGATTTTGTCTCTGTCAGAGTGACAAATAATATAATACCATGTAATTAATTATCCTTTATTGTAAAAAAACACTAATAAGTAAGTCAGCTATTTAGTTTATTTTAGATACTTATTTATTTAGTTAACCTAAAAACCAGTCATAATTAACGTATTACTGTTTTTTAGTGCAATTAAGTAAACACTATGTGTCTAAAATAAACTAAATTGCTGACATACCTATTAGTAATTCTTACAATTGAAGGTAATTAATTACATGGTAATATATTTATTGTCATTTTGACTTTGACAGAACTATTTAAAGTAATTTGAACCAAAATATTATTTTCTTTCTTCACTTTTAATCGTTACTGAGTAATATATTAGCGTACAGCTGATATCTCAAAAACAAGCAATACTGGATGTATAGTGTGTAATAAATTTCTGTTGTAGAATATAATACAAAATAAAAGTTTGTTAAAATATACAGGGTGTTCTATTTTAAAAAACAAACTTGATGATAAAAATCTATGCATGGGTGCCTAAATCAGTGAGCGTTTGCAGTGTACTTGTATGCATCAAAGGCTAACAGATTTTAGCACTCTGGTGCAGTCGTATAGGAGAATGTGTAAATATGCTTCCAGGGTTGCTTTCCAGTGAGGAAATTTTTTGTGCGTCACGCTCCAGGGCTTGAAGCTCTTGAACTGCTCTAAAAAGTTAGTCACTGGAACGCATCCTTAGACAAGGAAAGAGAGATACTTTAAGAAATTTTAAAATTTCGTTGTTTTTAACCTTTCTTGGCTTTATAATAATAATCTCTTTTTAATATCTAATTCCATTTTAAATAAATAATTTTAAAAATCCATCCTTAACCATAAAAACACACGTTTGAAGCCCAAAAACCAAAACGGGGGTTGGTGCATGAGGGGCAAGGGGAAAGAAAAACGGAGTAGCTCAGGTGCATAACACTTTCCGTCACTGGAACGCCATAAAGTAGAACGAAATGCTCCTGAGCTACTCGGGAGCGCTCTGTTTGCGTCATTGGAAAGCCACTCAGGTGAACTTTATTTACCAATTACACCAGAGACCGACAGTTAGGCTCCAGGCTGAACGCATTAGTAAGTAAATTTTTTAACCTAATAATAATCGTCAAAAATATATAATTATCTATTAACGCCATACATCGACAAAAAAGTAGCTCCTTAATATCACAAATTGGCATTAATTTATGTCGATTTGTTATATTAAAAAGAAACTTTTTTAAGCAATTTATTTAGTCAAATTTCCTACTTTTTGCCATATCGTGATATTGCCGACGATATGTACGCCTTATGTGGATAACATAACAAATGTGTATAATTCCAACTTGAAACTTTTTTAAAATTCACATGTTAAAAAAATAAATTTAAATTTAGTTTAATTTAAAATTCTTCAAAAAATGTAAATAATTTTATAATGCTTTATCGACTTTTAATTAACTGTTACTTCAAACATCAGACAAGGTGACAGGTATACAAGTCATGGGGAATATCTAATTCCAATAGCTTCCCTGAGGAACTGCAGCAACTCTAACAATCTTACTTCTCCAGAGTCTATAGCGATAAAGTCAGCGACGTGTGACATGTAGGACTAAATAACATTCATTTTCAACTTCGTTCCGATTTGCATAAAACGCGATTCAACTGTTTCTGAAACACGGTCTCTCGAATTTATTTTACGTTCTTGCCTACAAGCAGATGTGCCTCAAAAAAGGGAGTTTTCGTAAAATTACGGTCATGTATTTTGATTTTTAATTGACACCGAATTGACATTTTAACGATAATGTTTAACTAAAACTCTCTTATTAGGAGATTGTTCGACCAGTGACGAATTTACAGATTTGCAGCTCCTAGGCTATTCATTTTTGCCGCCTGAATTTTCATACCTTAGTCCACAATCATATTAATTACATGGTCTATCAGAACTGATTTTAAAAACTCCCTCATTTTAATTTTTTTAATATACCCTTTGACTCGAGAGGGGCCGTTAAATAAAAAAATGCATCTTAGTATTATTTTATCTTATTATTGTAACAGAATGACGTATTCCCTGTTACTATTATATTACTTAAACAGTGAGCTAGTTCTATAAAATAAGTGGTAGCGCGGCAACTAGCAAACAGTGTCAAAGTCATGATACAACAAAATTAAGAAGAACAAAAAAATATAATTTGATGAAGACACTCTGGTAGCATGAAGATCTTGTAGAACAATACTTAGTTAGTGCATGTTAGCTTATTCCAAGTTACACTTACCTAATTTCTCTGTTGCTAACTTGTACTGCTTCTTTTAACGTTTTGCCACATAATTTACACAAAAGCTGTTTTTTCAAGGTTAGTAATAGGAGATGAATGTTAAATTAAAAGAAATGTTTAAACAAAATTAACTAGAATTTTAATAAAGAAAAATAACTAAAAAATGTATAAAAATATGAGAATGATATAAAATAAAAATAAAAGTAAAAAGTTAAAATGAAAACTTAGAAAATCAACCGAACTCTAAAGAAAAGCATTGTGCGGGTTAACATAAAAACTATAAGAAGGCTTAAATTTTCACTTAAAAAAGGTTAAAGCAAGACTTAACCGAAATTAAAGAAAAGACATTATATTTAACTTATTAATAAAACTTACTCTATTGAAAACTATAGACAGACTTAAAAGTAAAGAAAATTAGAGGCAGATTTTTAACTAACCAACATTATAGACAGACTTTTAAAACTATAGAAAAGTAGAGACATACTATTAACTAACGAACATTATAGACAGACTGACTTTTCAATTACATGAAACTTCTATTGTGGCTTCTGGACAAGGGCTGTCCTTCAAAAGCCACCCCCAATATTGTCATAAAATTACTTAAAATTCTCAAAGGTTCCAATAAAATATTGAACCCACTGTAACATAAAAACACAAGACCAATTAGGGTTTGTATTACGGTCTAGGCAGCATCCCTTTAATAAACATTACCTTAATTCTATTGGTTAGGTGTTACCGACATACGGGTAGTCTTTTCTATAGTTTAAGTTTAAAGCTCTAGATGGCGTTACCTTCCTGGTTTTAGAATAAAATAAGAATTTCCCTTTTAATTCACAATAAACAAAACTTTTAATAAAACAACTGGTCAGTCCGACCTTAATCTTCAAAACTTATGATATCAACATAAAAATATAAACAAAAATTGAGCTTGGTCTTTGATTTGTAGTTTTTTTTAAGTGTTTTTTACAGGTGTATTTAATGTTTGTAGTCTCTTTTCTATGTCTTTCTGCATTATAATTATTGTCCATACCATTAAAAATATTATAAACAGTACATATTATATTAAAAATTATTTTCTTTGTTTCCTTTTATTTGACAATTCTGTTTTAATCATAACAAATTTTTATGGATAACATAATATGGGTCTTCTCTAGTTTGAGAACTTGAGTTGTCTAGATTCTGAAAAGTTTTAAGTTTCAGGCTATAAACATTTTAGGGTGTTTTTATCTGAGGGTGATATATTTGTCATCTGGACGATAATATTTACAGAAAACCATAAATAGGCCCCTTCGTTTTGTATTTCTTAAACCTATTAAAAATAATCTTTGGTGACTTAGGGAAACCGACTAACATATGCTATTGCCATAAACACTTAATGACATTTATGGGATATTTCTAATTTGCTGGTACATTATAATTAATTCATACCGATTGAAATTTTCTGAAAAAGTTGGCTTTGTAAACGTTTTTACAAAGCCAACTTTTTCAACAAATATACTAATGTAAACATTTAATTTAAATAATTTGTATATTACATGAGCCTTTAAGGTAAACTCCCTTTGGATTTTCTAAATTTTTTTACTACAAATAAGATAATTTACTCTTGTCCAATTTAATAATTTAGTATCAAGGGATTTTTCGTTATTATCAAGTTGCAGTCGTCCAAGTATCAGTTATTTAATTAACTTAAATTAAAAGACTATACTCTATAAGATATTAGGAAGGTTTCTATTAAGAAAAAATTATTTAATTTTAGTCAGTATTTTTACTGATAAAGAAATATTAACTTTCTGAAATTTAATTTGACAATGAGCAAATTTGCTGCAGCAATCATGAATAGACCATTGAAGTTTTTCAAGATTGAATTAAGTAAGCGATTTCATAATAATGGTAGAAAAGCCCAAGGGGGATTATTGAGAGTTACTACAGCGCGTCAAAAAATATATTTGAAGGATACCTTGTACCCGATTAAATAGCTACACCAAAAATGAGCCCCGTATACAGGGGCGATCGTAAAAACAAAATATATCCATCAGAAATCGCCGTGCACGTCAGATTAAGATAGGGTGAGTTAATTACATCCTAAAGAGGGTATATTCCACTAATCTGACAATTTGAGAGTGACGTAAAAAAGCGAAGGGCTACAAAGTTGTAAAAAAATTACGTCATTTTGACATGCTCGAGCGTGGTTTTTTTTTTTTTTTCGAAGAAAATAGTTCAAGAATAAGAGAAATATATAATTTAATACGCTTTAAACGATTTCCACAAGCCGAAATAATAAATATATTTTTTGACATACTTAAAAGTTTATAGCCGCTTAACGCCCCGATGAAAAGGTATACATTATATAACATTTTTTTTCTTTTTATTAGCTAAGCTTTGCAACCCAATGGGTCTCTATGACGCTCAAGTAACTGCAAATTTACCATCTTGGGCTTCCCTACTACTAGGTACACGGAAAAAGAACTAGCGATTATAAAAAATTATGTAAAAATAATATATTTTGACTATAATATCGAATCACCATTTTAAAAATGTAAAAATTATTAACTAATAAAGTATATTTATTAAAGTGTTTGGTAATTTTTTATGTAAAGATCCTAAAATATTTAGTGTCTCCACTGTACATAGGACTATATTTTAATTTATGTTAAATATTTTAATTACTTTTCAATTTTTTAAATAAATATGTATTTTGTCTGTGTATATAAGATATATATATATATATATTTTTATTTTGTAAATCGAAATAAAACATTTATAAACTAAATTTGCTGCACCTTAATATTTGCCGCCCTAGGCTTCAGCCTGCTCAGCCTGCTGGTAAATCCAGCACTGTGTACGATGGGTTTAGATCTGGGGTCACCAACTACTTTCATTAGGGGTCATGACCGTCGCGATCCGGAAAGAAAAAAGACCCCCGGATCGGAAGCGGTCGGCGATGGCGCGTACTCTCCCCCACTCCTCGCACTCGCCACCGCTCTACAAACTCGCCACACATCGCGATGACTGACGATCTTGTGCTTCGATCAATTCATTGGCAAGAATTGGCAAGTTGACTATAGGTTTGTTCCAGCAGGGTGTCAGAAATGTTTGCAACGGTTCGGATTCTGCCCACGTCAAATTTGTCGTTACAGCAGTGCCATGTTTGTAACATTATACAATTGTTTGTTGTTCCAGCAGTAGTTTTAACATGTTGGAAACTGTTTGAAAAGTTTGCAAACTTTCGTCAAACATTACAGACAATTTTTAACATAACCTTTCTTGTATTGACGTATAAGTAGTATGCGCGCCTTGTATATTATTCGTTCCAGCAGAAAACTGTTGCCAACATTTCTAGCTAATGTTTGTAACAATTTCTGCGTTTTACGATTGTTGCTAACATGTTTCCAACATTTTGCTGGAACAAACTTTATGACAAAGACAATCCGGACCGCGGTCCGCCAGTTGGTGACTCCTGGTTTTCAGTATAGAATTTTGTCCAGTTTGGTACAAAATCATCTGAAATATTTGAGCTTTTGGACATACTGTATATGTGAATCAAAATAAGTTTCATGTAAAGGGTTCATTACCTTTAAATCATATTGTCGTTTCTTAAAAGTAACGTTCACAAGACCTTCCGTGCAAAAACAGAGTAATAATACAGTCTCATAGGAGAACAATTTTTGTCGCTTTAAATTGGGGTATATCTCTCGGTTAAAAAGTGACCCAGGGCTGAATGAGTTTTATGTGTCTTGGGGATTAAGGAGAGAAATATTATTTCGGTTTAGGCATATGGTGTGTTTTATTTTATTGGATGCGTATCTTTTGATTACGTAATTAAAATATTTCAGGGCAATGCAGAATTTTATTGCCAAGTCCTAATTAACGATAAATATTTTTAACGCAAGAAGAAAAGGTGAAAGGAATGTTGTTGAAAAATTGTTTAACATATTTAAAAAGAGCATTCAATCATGAAAAACTTACGGGTTGCATAGGTTTCAAAAGCTAAAAACTGCTTTTTCCTACGACCACTTGTGAAAATAGCAAATAGCACACTGGTTTCAGGCATAGAAAATGCGTTATATCACACTAGTGTTGCAAAGTACTTTACAGCACTAGTGTTGCAATGTACTTTACAACACTCTTGTGATATATATTATGATGTCATTCTAAAAACTGCTATTAGTTTTGCAAGTGACATATTTATTGTAGTGACAGTAAAAAAAACGTTTTACTTACCTTAAACAGTAGAACCCAAATTAGCAAAAATCATCCTATTAACGTTAAGTTACTACACAGTATAAGCTTTCTTCTAATATTGAAAAGAGTAATAATAAAATTTCCGAAAAAATAAAAACATAACCACAAAAAACAACTTTCACTGACTGCTCGCTCAGTGACACAGTGTTGTCAGGTAAGTAGATCAAATTAAAAATCTCCCTCCTACCTTTGAGCACGCACTAATAGAGGCAGCCTTGCCGCTTGACCGTTCGACCTAAAGCGCCAGAGAAAAAAGTCTTATAGATCAAATTTCTTTCTCTCTTTCTTCGTGTACTTAAACAACTAGTTAAATCTTTTTTAATCCCTAATTAAACCTAAGGCTAATACACACTTTATAAATCAACTTTCTTTAATCCATTCATAATTAGAATCAGACCCTTCCGACGTTGCCAAATGCTTTCCATATTTTACATGGTAACTAACGTTTGGTAGTCGTTTTTTTTCTTACTTTTAGGACTTTAGGTTATGCATTTGCAATTTTCATATTTTTTATATTTTTTCTTAAAAATATGAGGAAAAACTGTAATTTTTACTTAATTTTACATGTGATGTTCAGTTTCATTAAGCCGTTTTACCAATTTTACCCCACCCAGCACCCCTTTTCACTCCCCGGTCCCGTAAGTTTGTTTACTGATATTTTTTAAAAACGGAATATTTTGGATATGCGCCACTTACGTTTTATTTAGAAGAGTGTCCCAAATATGTAAGTATCAATAATTTTTAAAAAACCCTTATAATAGCAGAAAACCGTATTAAACTATTACCGTTATTACCTATCCAAATCATACAATTTTTATTAAGTGAGGGCCTTTTTAAATTCCAAAATGATAAAATTATATAATGCTTCTAGGTAGGTGATTTTCGATGTAAAAATATTGTCAAAACAGTATAATATAGCATTGAGGAAAAGTACATATCACACTAGTGTTGCAAAGTAAATATCACCCTAGTGTTGCAAAGTTCTCAATTGTTTTTGATTTTTTCTGTAAAGACAAACTTTAATTTTTTTTTTGGTGAATAATTTGTGGTCGTAGGAAAAATAGTGTACAGTACTCGTGTGAAAATGACTTTCGTACACTCGTGGGTTTGTCGCACTCGTGTGAAATTAGTCGTTTTCCACATTTGTAATGTAATATACTATTTTGCAACTCGCGTGCAAAAAAGTTCACTTTTCCACACGCACTTTAGTTCTGAAAGTGTCACTTTTCCGCGGAAAAGTACTCTTCCAAATTGGTAATGATTTAGTATATTATGATAGTCATGTTAAGATCATTTAGTTTGTTTACTAATCAACACATGAATTAAAAATTGAAACATTGATGTTTTGCCAATCTTTCTTAGAAAAAATAATTTTGATTTAAAGAATATATAAAAAAGGTAAGATTATGTAGAGACTGTAAAGTTAGATATTAGAGAATTACTGCAAGTTGCCTTATTAAGCTCGGGAATTATTAATACCTGCCTTATTTAAATAGTGCTTGTACTCATAATTTAGAGTTATTGCAAATCATGTTGACAGTACCATTAACCTAAAAAAAGGGGAAACAATTTTCGTTGTTTTTCTTTATTGTTTTGTGTTGTAGGATTTTGTTTAACACAATTAAAGGAATACATTTGAAAAAGCAAGGTTTTAGGTATTTTTACTTCTAAAATCTTTTCGATTTTGTACTCGGCAGCCGCTTGGTTTACACGAACAGTTCCGAAGTTAAAATAAGACCAAAATAAGGCACGACCTAAAACCGATATAAATAAAGCCAGTCACTATCCCTATTAAGAGGGCCCTTATCCCACCATGCATCTGCGCAAGCTCAGATGTCAAAATAAGCCCGGTATTATTAATGCCTGGCCTTATTTCACTGTGCAATATTTCTCTATTAGCATTATTTAATGATTATGCCATGTACTTATTTATTTACGTAAAAGCCGTACACCGATAAAAGAAAACAATAAAAAGAATTTGTTTTATCCTTAATATATATACAGTGGTTGTCTAAAGTCCCTCCCCTCCTAACTTTTCAATTGCTTGGTATGTTTTCAAGAAAATTTGAGGACTAGTAAGACAACATAAATCAAATTTTAGATAAGAAATGACATATTTAGGCAATAAATAAATTCATCCTAATGATTCTTTCTCAGGGTGAACGGCTGTTAATTAAATACAATTTATACAGGGTAAGAGGTAAGACTTTCATTTCATATAGAAAAAAACAGTTTTTGTTCGCTTCGCAACCAGCTATTTGCATGAAAAACTGTACATAGCTCTCTAGTTTTACGCCAGTAGCTCGTACTTGTGTAACCGACCAACGCGAGTCAAACCACTATCATGTAAGTACACAGAGGCAGAAGCTGTCTACTATCAGGTCACCTACTCATATTGTGTAACCCGGCCTTTACTTTGGTGGGGGAGGCAAGTGTCAATTAAAACCAAAGACAAGTATTTTTTGTACGCATGACGTAAAATCCCACAACGCGTGGTTCAAATTGTGCACTTCTTCTATTCTCTTTGATTACACTGCGTTAACATAGAACTATTTTAGATTAATTTGTATTTTAATATACAGGGTGTAATTTAATTGATGGCTAAAAATACAGGGTATGATTTTTTAGCCTATTTTAGGAAGAAAAGTTTATTTGAACATATGTCCAAAAATTCTTAACTTTTGAGATTAGAAGACATAAAAGCAGTATTTTTATTTGCTTAATCTAAAGAAAGCACAAATTTTACACACATTTACACAGTCAGTAGCGTACCGTTTTCTTGTTGAAAATATTCTTTTGCCTCTTGAGACACCACAGGACTTTTTAAATGTAATTAAGTTAGTGATAAATGACCCCCTAATGTCGTTAATAGTATTGCCAAATTTAAACAAAATTGGGTAAAGAAAATCAAAAAATGTTATAATTACACTTAGAAATTAACCTAATATTCCACATTCTTCTTATACTAGCCTTTATAAAAATTTCTGCGTCCACTTTGCCTGCCTGTCCATGTCCTTAATGGTGCGTTCCATTGGCTATTTGTCCCGTACTTCTCCACGTACCATTGTCTGCCTTTCACTTCCATTTTCTTCTTCCACATCAGGTTACTGCAACTTCATGCCAATTTCCCCATATCATGAGCTTCCTCAGGGCCGCTAGATAGTCTTGTACCCCACCATTTAAGACCATTACTTTAGGGCTCTTCCCCATAATAGAGCTGCGGCTTCCAGTGCTAATGCAGCCTCATGCTGCTTCTAAACTCCGTCTTTACGACGTAACACAACAACTTCAACGCAAATAACTATTTTTCCATATTCTTCTTCGACTCTGGCAAAAGAACAACTTCAACGCAAATAACTATTTTTCCATATTCTTCTTCATCAACTCTGACCAACCCCATTTAGCCATATTTCAAAAACTGAAAATACACCTTATCTTCATTTTCCTTAGCTACGCTACGCAACACTTTTCTTCCCCGTATTCGTTATTTACCACACATTTCTTCTTCGGGAAACAGGACGCCTTTACCATATATATGGCATTTTCTTCCACAATTACACTGAGGGGCAGAAAGGGCGTACCATGGGCGACTTTGCCTATCGCTCCACAAAGGGCACTGGGAACGGGGGTGCCTCCACCATATGTGACGTATAATTTTGGAATTACATACATAGGGCCACTTTACGTCACTGGGGCAAATGTGCCATATGGAACTATCTTTTGGACCGTAAGACCGGTGGACAATAAAACTATCTTTTTCTTTCACTATAAGACTACAGAATCTATTTGACTAACTAAATTTAGTACGGGCATACCCCCCACTAGGGGTAGCCCGTACAGGGGCTTAACTAAAACTTTAACTTTATACTTGACTTCACCTTTACTACCTACTTCTCATCTAATATTTTTCTAATTTTTCTCATAACTTCTCCCTGTTTATATATAAAGTTGAACGCGGTTTTTTGATGGCTTAGCACGTTTACGACCTTGCCCGTTCGACCTAGAAATTTACCTTGCCGGTTCGAGGTCTAAGCTTTGACATTATTTTAAATTGTTATACGTAGGATGTTCAGTAAGTTTTGAGATACTTTGTAACTAAACGGTGCAGGAAAGTAACATTTGTGTTTTTTGTTTGTACATGTCATTACATGTCGTAGTCCTACATAGTTATTAGTAAACTATCAGTTTTGCGCCAGTTCGTGTCCAGCGATTTTAGCGCAATGGCGTTGTGGACGACTATCGAGTGCCGTGCAATTTTGAAATACAACTTTTCACGTGGGTTATCTCAAGAACAGTCTTTAGACGAAATGAAGCCTATACTTGGTGATGACTGTCCATCTCATGCGACCATATACAGATGGTACAAACAATTTCAGCGGGGCTCGTTTTTGCTTGAAGACGCTTCACATGCTCAGCTCGACCGTGGGAAGTAGTTACCCCAGAAAACACATCTGCCGTCCAAAAAGCTATAGAAACAAACCGACGAATTACCTATCGACAGTTAGAAGAGACATTGAACATTAGTTTAGCAACATTACACACGATCATACATAAGCACTTGGGTTTTAGAAACATTTGTACTCTTTGGGTTCCACACAAGTTAACTCCCGAGCAGCAGACACAAAGAGTGAATTGGTGTAAAAAATGATGTCCAAATTCCAGAAGGGTAAATCTAAAGACATAGTGTCGATCGTCACGGGAGATGAAACTTATATTTATTATTACGACGTCCAACTAAACAACAGAATAAGATATGGGTTCTCGAAGGAGAAGAAACTCCGACCGAAGTTCGCAAATCAAGATCTGTAAAAAATATGATTATAGTTATTTTCTTTGGTTCAAAAGGAATAATTGAACGTATCGTGCTCCGAGAATAAAAGACCGTAAATGCTCTCTGGTACACTACAGTGTGCCTTTCAAAACTTATTGAAAAGTTAAGAGTGATTCGCCCAAACTCGCAACTGCTAGCTGGTACCTTTATCATGACAATGCCCCACCTCATTGTGCTGAACTTATTAATCAATTTTTGACAGATGCAGGCTTGAGACTTGTGGAACATCCGCCTTATAGCCCCGACTTGGCGCCGTGTGACTTTCGGTTGTTTTCTTTTGTTAAGAGCCAACTTAAAGGACAAAAGTTTAAAACTGAAGACGCGCTACTGGAGGCCTGGGATAAAATATGCGCTGAAATTTCAAATGAAAAGTGGAAAGCTATTTTCAGTGACTGTTTTGTTAGAATGAAAAAGTGTATTCAAAGTGGTGGAAATTATTTTGAAAAATCAAAATCAAATACTACTACGTATGTTTTACTTTAAGATGTATTTTTCGATTATCGAAATAATTAAATAAATATTTAAATTATTAAAACTTACATACCCCCTATACAGGGTGTTCATAATACTTGGGATAATTAAAAAAAAGTTTTTTTTTTAATTTTAACACTCTGTAACTCAAAAGTTAACAGGTTTATGACATATGCTTATATAAACTTTTCTTCCCAAAATAAGCTAAGGAATCAGACCCTGTATTTTTAGCCATCAATTAAATTACACCCTGTATATTCTTAAAAATCTAAAAATTAGCATACAATTCATTCAAATGAACTGAGCTGAAACATAGCGTGCCGAGTATTTGATATAACGATGAAGTTGAAACTAACATAACATTATTTGACTTACAAATTACAAGATACAAGCAGGCATCTTTTCAAAAGCAAGCTCAGTTCATTTCTTAATGGAATTATAGCGATAGAATATTTACTTTTGAGCGGTAAGCGGGCTCTTTTCCCTATGTTGCTCTAAAGAGAAACTTAAAACGTTCTGCGTATCGGAGCCACTTTAGCGAGAAGTTGCAAATATTTGTTTAGGTCGGAAAATGTATCTAAAGTGAAATAAATAGGGCATATTTAGTAGTCAAAGACAGTGGCGTTGTTTAACCTTAAACGTGTATAAATGAGTATTTTTCCAAATATTGCATGTTGTTCTTTAATGATCTGCAAACCCATTTATAACAGAGCGATGCAGATATCTCTTTCGCAGGATCTTAATTTAATATTGGAATGGGGCGCCAAAAATCTCGTCCACTTTAATGCATCCAAAACACAATCATGTTCCTTGTCGCGAAAAGAGTCACCAAATACTCATCCTCCACTTATGAGCGGCCAAGTTTTACAGAGCAAAGACACCTTCAATCTTATGGGCGTCACATTTGAAAGTAACCTTAACTGGCATAAACACATTGTATCTATAGCCACGACAGCTTCAAAAAGCTTGAATTTCTCTTTCGAACCAAAAATATTTTTCCCCTTCTAATTTATACACTTTATATGTGCCCCAAATCCGACCTCCCTTGGAATATTGTTCTCATATCTGGGGCATAGCTTCCCCCACAACCCTAAGCATTCTTGGATTCTATGCAAAGAAGAGCTATTCGTCTCATTAATGATCATTCACTTACAGAAAGGCTTCCCTCTCTTGCCCATCGTCGGGCTGTGGGGAATCTATCGCTTTTTTATAGGTACTTCCATGGCTTCTGCTCTGAAGAATTGTCCAGTATAGTTCCTTCACTCACGGTTCCCAACAGAGAAACTCGTGGTTCCGCGCGTATTGTTCCCTATACGGTCCAACTGGAAGGCCCCGAACTTCCCACTTTGTTCGTTCTTTTATCCCTAGAGTTTCTAGAATGTGGAACCTGCTGCCCGCGGAGGTCTTTCCTTCACCCCCAAATCTTCAAGTATTTAAGTCTCGTGTCAACAAACTTCCTCTTACCTCGCTTAAGACACCCACGGTACGTAAGTATTTAGGTTTTTAGTCTTCGTGGTTTGTCCAAAGATTAAAAAAAAATAAAATATGTAACAAGTGCATAAAGTGATACTTGTTTTATGAATGAGAAGTATGACAGCACGAGCCGTTAGGCGAGTGCGGCAATCTCATCAGTAAAAAAAGACACCTTATGCATGTGATACATACTTTATTTTTCCACGACCGTATAAAAATTTTCGAAAATACCATTTTATACATGTTTAATTTATCTAAACCTATTAATTTTAATTTTTGCAGCACAGCCATTATATTTCAACACAAAATCATAGCCTCCCTATTTTTCAAGAGACAATTATCCTCTTCATAACTGTGCATTTATTATTTAATTTTAGATAATTGTATGTACTCACTTTTTGTACAAATAATCATTTCTAAAACAGTATAAATTCCTTTTCAATTTCTTTGTCCATCAAATTCTTAATAACTATTGATTTTCAACAATTTCTAATAAATTTATTTGCAAACTGTCAAATTTTAAAACCAGTGACACATGAACTAAAAGAAATAGTGACGAAATTAAAGGTAACTTGACCGTTTGGTTCAGTTAATGTCGCGTTTACTGTTATACTACATTGCATAAATTGATATTTAAGTTTATTGTAGTAGGCCTTAAAACGAAACACTAATTGAAGGTGTAAAAAAAGGTTTAAAGTGTTAAACAAAGTTACTTTTTTAACACTTTATGTAGAGTACTAGAATGGAGTACTTAAACTTCTTGTTGCCGATTAAAAAAACAGCTTTTTTTAACGGTCGAGGATTTTTTTATACATATATAATTGCCGTCAGTGACATGTATACAGGGTGATTCAACCCTCGTTGTACACGAAATCGTTTTGCCCCAAAACAAACCTTAAAATAGGAATTGTAGCACAATTAACTTATACTTTCACCTCGGAATGTCACGGTATAAGCTGAATATCTGTACATACCTTTATTTTGGTACAAAAATACTCTCCCAAAATCCTCCATGATATCGTGTAAGAAACTCGAAATATGACAGGTCAAATGTCAAAAAAATCAGGTTTTTGCGAATATCTCGTTTCCTTTACTTTTAATTGCATTTATATTTATTATAAAAGTTGTAGAACACAATTTTTTTAACAAATTTGATTCTAAGCATTTTTTTGTCATACCAACGGATTCGATAATAGAGGGCGCAGTGTGTAAAGCACTTTAGTGTATGTACATACCTTAGCACGCAATCAATCGTGATATTTAGCAAATACTTAAGTAAAAAGATGACATATTAGACTAAAAATCACGATTGATTGCCTGCTAAGGTATGGACATACAGTAAAGTGTTTTACACTTTGCGCCCTCTATTATTAGATCCGTTGGTCTGACAAAAAAGGCTTGGAATCAAATTTGTAAGAATTTTGTGTTCTATAACTTTACAATAAATATAAATGCAATTAAAAGTAAAAAAATGAGATATTCGCAAAAACTAAATTTTTGACATTTGACCCGTCATATTTCGATATCCTTACACGGTTTCATAGGGAATTTTAGGAGAGTATTTTTGTACCAAAATAAAGGTATGTACAGATATTCAGCTTATTTCGTAAGATTCCGAGATTGACACATTAATTTGACTAAGATGACTGGGCTATTGTTTGTTTGAATACACTTATTTTCTTGACAGTATTAGTAAATATACAATGTGTCTCAAAAAAAACATTGCAAATGGGTTTTTTTTAATGGAACACCCTCTGTATATGTTGATAATTTTGACTTTTGACTCTCAATTATTGCTGGCTTTGGAGACATTAACAGCATGTTAATTTTAAATTTAAACAAAATAATAATTGGCTCTTGTCCAGAATAAAGATATTTAATAAACATCTATTAAATGTTTAATGTTTAATAAATATCTTTAATCTGGAGAAAAGCCAAATATTATTTTGTTTAAATTTAAATTGGCAATGTTTTAATTATTATGTAATTTTTAGTGGCCGTGATTATAAAGTTGCTAGTGGGCAGTACCATAAAAAAACAAATGCGTTTTAATATCCCAATTTTTCAGATGCCAAAAAAGTTGCTATTGCACGGCTGGCCTTGGTGCCCCCATTGGATTCATTTTAAACCATCTTAGTGCAAAATGACATTTCAGGGTCAAAACTTGCATCTAGAAACTGAAACATTTAACAGCGTCAACATCTAACAATTTAAGATCAATAACAAAAACAAAAATAAATTTAAAAAAATAGTTTGTAACAAAATTGCGTGGCAGAAGCAAAAATTACAAAATAGGAAATCAAAGCAAAATTAAACTTTAAACCATAACTTACTCCTGATGTTTAGGCATATACCAGTCTAGAGGCAGCTTTGCCGCAGGAACAACGTATGGCAGAGAGAAAACAATAGGTCTAGTACCTTCCTCTCTTGCGATCCTGACTTAGTTTTTATGGACCACCGCGAAAGTGCACTCTTTCAAATAAAAAATAATTTTTAAAATCGGTCCACAATCTCCGGAGTTATCGCGTAACATACATACAAAAAAACATACAGGAGAAGTGATAACCTCCTTTTTTTGAGTAGGTTAAAAAGTTTCTTTGGTAAGTAAGTTTGGTAAGTCAGGTGTTTGGCCGAGCGTGTAAGGCGCCAGGTCTCGTTGAGCGCACAACCGACGTGAGAAGGGTTCGAATCCTGCCAGCGGCCAAGGTCAGAAATTTAGTGGTAAGCTCAACAAGACGGACAAAGTGCAAAATGTATCGACGCTAATAGCCAGCAAGGACTAAGGCGCCGTGTCCTGCGCAACCATAGACATGCGAACCCCACTCAGTTGGTAGGTTCGTTAGTCCCCCTGGGTGGGGACGAGGTCTTAAGTTGTCACGGATGGGAACGTGGTTCGGAACCCACGTTAAGCTGTAGGTCCCGTCTGGCTGACATCACCCAGACGTAAAAAGACAGGGCAGTTTTATGTTTTATTTGTTTTCTGGGAGATTAAATTTAAACAAAATATTATTTGGCTTTTCTTTTATTCTGGAGAAAAGCCAAATAATATTTTGTTTAAATTTAAGACAGAGGCAGGGCGCACAATAAACCGAGCGGCTTCAGTGCATGAGTTATCCCGGCCCTATTCTAAAGTGTAAGTCTAAAGTGTGTGGTACTTTGGTAAGTAAAGCTTTTAAGATTTTTTTTAATTTACGCTAGTTTTTTTAATTTAATATACTATAAAAGATTTTTAAATACAATTAGTTTACATAAGTATAGAATAATTTGAATTTTTCTGTATTAATGCCTATTGTTTTCAACACAAAGTTAAAAATATTTTACTTTAGCTTTCAATTTGATTAAAGCACCTTCAGAGACAATAGGAAATGAACCAAAAACTAAATCAAACTTTGTTTAAATAAGTAAATGGATTCAGCTCGGAAAGCTTTTTAAAAGGCCTCCAGCTCTACATAAATAAATGTTAGGGATGAATCGTTGAGCTGTCATTTCGTTAATTACTTGCGTAATTAAAATCCTGTTGATTGGAGCAAACAATTAATTTATTTTAGCACATAGGGAATAACAGAGAACGTAAGTTTGTATGACAACACTTTTGAGCAGAGAAGTTCTTAACTTTAAACGGTAGTCCATGCCTTTGGTAGTGGATAAGCAAACTTTGATGATGATGTCGCTATTGGGGAGGGAGTAAGAGAGATACCTATTTAATTGCTTCAGTATTGGTTAAATGACAACTCACTTGTGTTAAAAATAGTCAACTTTTATTCAACGACTGATAAAACCTTATTTTAACATTTACTTTTTGACCTTTTTTGTTAATCTTAAAAGTTATTCGATTTATCGATAAGATCTAGACACCCGGCAGCGTGGCAAACCAAATTCAAGCGCGCCAAGTATAATCCCTTTATAACTCATAACCTATTTAACATAAAAACTAAGTCTGTTTATTTATATCTATAGGGACAGCTAGAAGTCAAAATTTCAAGAAGCTTTCTCAAATGATTATAAAGATATAAAGGTCCAAAAGTCGTCAATTTTCCACTGACTGACAGATAGATTAAAAACCTAACCCACTTTCAAATGACCTGGAAAAATGACATATGGAAACCAGCTTGCTAATTGTGTGTAAGCATAGGGAAACTTTGAAAATGAAACAAAAGTTAAATAAGGTGACGTATGATTTTTGGAATTATACATAAGGGCTCTTTTACGTCACTGTGACAAATCTACCATATGAAACTATCTTTTGGACCATGAGACCGGTGGACAATAAAACTTATCTTTTTCTTTCACTATAAGACTACAGGAACTATTTGACTAACCAAATTTAGTACGGGCGTGCCCCCACTAGGGGTAGCCCATACGGGGCTTAACTAAAACTTTAACTTTATACTTGACTTCACTTTTACAACCTACTTCTTATCTAATATTTTTCTAATTTCTTTCTCTCCTCATTATTAGTACAGTTTCGGTATATATATAAAATTTAACTCAGTATTTTGGTGACTTAGCACGTTGTTGACCCTGAATAAAATAATATGATCTAGATTCTGTTATTGTTTGGTGACAAAAAACCTTGCACTATTTTCTTGATTAGTTGTTTTAAGTTTTTGGATGTGATTTCTTTAATGCCAAAATAATTAAATAAATATTAAAATTATTAAAACCCATATACCCCCTATACAGGGTGTTCACAGTAATAAGGGGGTTATGGGGAATCCTCATACAATTATTTTTTAATTGTAGCGTTTAAACCGTGACAATAAGATATTTGAAACTATTCCAATATATGTATTATTATATTTGCTATACCTATAACAGAAATATAAAAATAAAATAAAATCAAAAATAAGTGGAGTCTTAATACAAAAAACTTGTAATACGTTGCTAGTAAACAATCGTTAACAAGATCGTTATATCGCCCGAACTTGCCTAATTTAAGCATAAACAGAAAGCGTGTTAAAAAGTAGTGATAGCAGATAATAAATGGGCAATGCGCTTGGTTATTTTTAACGTTCAAGAAAATTTAGCCAATACCGTAAAAAGAAAACTGTGCAGCAAAAGCGCAAGAAAATATATTAAATTTAAATATACCTGCCTAGTTTTCTTTACAAAAAGTAATGATATCCCACGGAAAACATAAAAGTAAAAAATGTGAGCCAAGTTCAATACTAAAATTATTCCAAGCTGTGGGCTTCGCCGCAAAATGAATGGAGATTTAAATGAGTACGAAGTTCTGTATAATGTATATGTATATGATCTTAAAGTAGGTTAAATTTGACTAGGCCAGTTTTTATGACTAAAAAAAAATATATATTTAAATTAATTGCACAACTTTATAAAATGTTGACTTTTTTTTCTTTTTTAACATCCCACGAAGGCATATGCCTAAATACCAGAGTACCGTGGGTGTCGGGTTATTAGATGTTTAACCCATCGTTCCTCCTGTTCCATCAACCTTGTCCAAGCACTGAAACATGTAGTTATGCATTTCACAGCACCTTTTAGACAACGCGGTAGTGTCACCACGGTCGTTATTTTTAAATAATTTCTACCTAAATATGTCTCCCCCTCTGGGAATCGGACCGGCGACCTCGGGCTTCGAACATCAAAGCTCCGTCCACTGCTCCACGGGGAGACAAATGCAATAAAAACTGACCAAGTGAAATCTAACCAACTTTAAGATCTCATACATATTTGGGTGGATTTTGTACAGAACTTGGCACCCATTTAGATCTTCATGCTTTTTGCGGCGAAGCCCACAGACAAGCGTAATTTTAGTTTTAAACTTGGCTTACCTTTTTACATTTATGTTTTTGGCGAAATATAAATAACAAAAAAGATAACTAAATTAAATAAATGGTAGCGCTAAAGTGATGCTTTCCTTTTAAATAATTAAAGATGCTTATTATCGAAAGTAAACCTTTTTTTAAAAAATTTAACTGTGTTTTAAATTATACTTGTGTCGTATCACCAAAATTAGTTCTGGTTACAATGGGACCAAAATTTGGGAGTTTCAAGATGTATTGAAACCATAACGTTGTCTACCACCTTCCAATTAGGTAACATACCAGATCAGCTAAATAACGCTACGCATAGCCATTTGAGGAAAAGAAACAGTCTAAAGCCGCGTTCAGACTTGCAACAATTTGCCAAACATCCGTTCAAACTAACCGACCTGTTTGCGCGCTTCTTTAACGCCAAAAAAACCGGAAAGTTCTAAATTACCGGCGAATCATTCGCCATGCCCTTAAAACGACGTGAATTCCGTCCACTTCCACATCCTCGCTATGTGGCGCGGAATGCGGCACGGCGAATTGTTGCAAGTCTGGACGCGGCTTAACGTAAATACCGGCATGTAAATATTTCGTATTGGATGATTCAATCTACATCCTTTGTTGTTGCTTTACTGGCCAATATACCTTTAGCTATTGCTTATACAGTATATTGGACTGAGCCAAAAAATAAATAATTCATTTCTTTCAAAGTTATTTAATGTTGAAATAAATTTTTATTTTACTTTTAAAATTAAATAACTTTTGAATAAATGAGTTTATCGAAAAATGTAAGAGACCTTTTTTAAAGCATAAAATTTTCCTTGAGAATAAGTTTGTTCCAGCAGAATGTTGGAAACATGTTAGCAACAATCTTAAAACGCAGAAATTGTTACAAACCTTAGTCAGAAATGTTGGCAGCAGTTTTCTGCTGGAACGAAAAATAAACAAGTCGTGCATACTGCTTATACGTCAATACAAGAAAGGGTATATTAAAAATTTGTCAGTAATGTTTGAAAAATGTTTGCAAACTTTTCAAACAGTTTCCAACATGTTTCCAACCTCTTAAAACTACTGCTGGAACAACAAACAATTGTGTAATGTTACAAACATGGCACTGCTGGAACGACATGCGCCGAATCCGAACGGTTGCAAACATTTCTGACAGCCTGCTGGAACGAACCTAATAATTATTTGTTTTATAAAGATATTGATATTTATGGCAGCTTAAAAAATCCAAAATCCAAGTGACAAAATTTAAAAAATTAATTAACGTTTAAAGCCGGCTGTCTATGAGAGCGGTTTTCCGCTCGCGGATGATAATTCAGCGTTGTGATTGGTTAGTGCAAATTTAAAATGCTTTTTCGCCATCTTCGCCGCGGATCCGCAAAAAGTTGAGATTAAGTTAACATTTTTGCATTTTCCACTTGATTGTGCGGATTTTTCAAATTAATAGCCAGAAACTATAACCTTAAACTCGTTGATGAGCTTGATGAGTTGTTGCTTGAAGATAAGACAAAACGTTAAAGATCCATTTTAAAGAAAAAAAGTGTTATAGACGATATTAACAATACGACCAAAAGACAAAAAAGGAGGCACAGATTTTGGGTTAGAAACATTTTTTTAAAAAGAAAAGTTCATAGCCAATAAAAATAGTACCCGCATAATTCTTAACTTCAAAAAGCACAAAATAATATTTCTTTATTTTTTTGCATTACAAAAGTGGGTGTTTACATAATAAAATTAAAATTGTTTATTATTATCCATTTGCCATCCCACAGACAGATGATAATTGACATCTAGTGACCTTCACGACCGTAGTATCAACCACAGAAAATTCTAACATAAAATCACCATATACAAAACAAAACGCTTTAATATATTTTTTTAATTGACCGGAAAATTGAATTTTCCACTCAATTTTAAGCGGAAAATGCTATTTTACAGGACTAATTTACTTTCCGGTCCCTAGTTTACTTTCCGGTCTCTCATTTACTTTCGGGTCCCTGATATCAAAAAATCCTGTTAGCCATGACAAAAATTGTCAGAGTTCAATTATTACTATTTGACAGTTCAAGATATTGTAAAGTAAAGAAAGCATCATTTTGCCAAAATGGAGTCAGACATGGAAAATCCAGATGAAATAATTGAAGCAGCCTTGCCTTATTGTCGTTTATATATAACACTAAAAATTTACACAGTTTTTTTCAGGTCAATTAAAAAAAAATTATGTACGATACTCGACCGGAAATAATTTTACGGGTCTCCTCAAAACTACAGGACTCGCCTACGGCTCGCCCTGTAAATGTTTTTCGTCGACCCGTAAAATACCATTTTCCGGTCTAGTAACGTAAATAGCTATTTCGCTACAACGGACGTGTCAGCGGATTTTCTGCGCGTATTTTTAATACGCGAGCGGAAAACCGCTCTCATGGACAGTCGGCTTTAGGAGCACAAAAAACGGCTAGGGAAATTTACTAAGAGAGTTTTTTGTTAAGAATTTAATTTCCTTTAAGAATATGAATAAATCGAAGTTTCAAGAGTGACTGATTCCAAGATTTTGTTTAAAAAATGCAACAATTGTTGAAAAATCAATAATTTTAATGATGCTTTTTAATGTTAATATTGAGGTATGAAAATTTCAGGATATTTTTTTGGCCTCATAAACAATATTTTTACAGTACCGTTAAAAAAATTGGTATTTTTGCCTATTCCACAGTATACCGGGTGTTGCTCCGTCGAGGCAGGACATAGGGAATCCCATGTAAATTTTGAAGTAGTCAAATATTGGCTTTCCTAATTATTTTAGAAAAAAATGCTATTAGGACTTATTGAAGAGCACAGTAAGTTCCACCCAAAATGAAAATTTGAGTATTTTTCAACCAACCAGTAAAGAGTAAACTGCTTAATACTGCTGCAACGTAGTATCTAATTATGCACCCTGTACTCTAGAAATCAATAATAAAAACACCATATCGATTTAGTAGTGACAATTTAGATCATTAATTTATAATGTCATTGCCAAAACTGAACAATTTTATACGGGAATTTCAAAAGAATCCTCGCATTTCATTTTAGTTTACAGCTAATTCCAACACATGCACTCACAGTTACGCAAGACAATAAAACAAATTTTTCTACATTTAGAAGTCAATTTATGACGAAAATACCAGGATTTAATCAAATGCGCAAATATGTCTCCATTAACTGCCAGACAATAACCCAAACGAATATAAAACTCATTTCTTACGTTGGCTAGTTGGTACATCGATATTCTGGCACATTCAGCGGAAATAGCATTCCTTAGCTGGACAAAATTTTCATATTTTTATTGGTAGCTTAGTTTTTAAATGTCCCCATAGAAAAAAATCGTTTGGCGAAAGATCACGTCGATTTTCTTCACATTTGCAATTATTACTTTGTCTGTAGTTTCAAATTTTTATCGTCCGTTCTTTTGTCGATTTACTTAGTATTGGCCTATTGGGAAAATAGTCTGCAAACATGTCCGCTACTCTTCGATAACTATTTCCCTGGTAAAACCATTTTATAATAGTGATTTTTTTCTTGATTTAAGTAGCTCATTATTTAAGAATGATTGGACATTGATCTGACAACTTGAGAGTAAGAGGTTAAAAAAAATTTCTACTATTTTATTATAAACTTCTAATAATACAAGGCGGGTAAGAAGAAAGGAGATTCGTAACTTATTTTAGCATTTATCTCTTAGCTCGCGGACTGAGAAGAGCTGAAATTTGTACACTGGGTACAACTTTTTGTGCTCTTTAAAAATCCTAATTATATTTTCTTCTAAAATAATTAGGTGAGCCAATATTGGACCACTTCAAAATTTATATGGGATTCCCTATGTCCCGCTCGACGGAGCAACACCCGGTATGCTAAGGTACATCTCAACTAACCAAATTTGTTCAAACTAATTACACCTACGATCAAGGGGCTAGAGGCTTCCTAAGCAAATATTAACTAATGGTCAGATACAGCATTGCTTTACAAAAAGGACTATCAATTATTATTAATTTAATATTAATATTATCTTACTTTCAAACCCTTGGACCGTAAACTTTTAGAAAATAAATATTTATTATACGAATACTACAAAACTGATTTTATAACCAAAAGTCATCGACTCTAACAAGAAAGGGTTAGAATGGGGTTGTTTAAGCTTCAAATTAAAACCGCAGAAACAAGAAATTAAAACAAAATTTGAATAATTATACAATAACACGCGTTTAGATATGGACTACTAAATTAAAACTTGTACAACTCCTTTGGAGTCTCGTTGTATTGCAACTTGTGACGTCGGCCCTCATTAAAATATTTTAATTGTACTTCAATGAACATTCAAAGACTCTCTAACTTCTGGAGCTTAGTAAATTTACATTTTCTATTAAATGATAATTTAGGAAACTATGCTTACCATTAAAAATAATAAATTATGCCTTAAAATGAGCCCCTTATCTTTATTTTTTTTAGGGGAGGGGGACAAAAATGTGTCGTCTGTCTCCTTTTCCTTCGGCAAATAAAAAGTAAAGACCAAAAAAACGGTGCCACTTTTCAAATTGCGCCCTCTTCTCATCATTTGGCGCCTTTTGCTATCTAAAAAAAAGTCTTATCTTTCACATCGCATCTTCTTCTCATCACTTTTCCGCCCTAACAAATCCAGATCTATTCTATTCTATTCTATTTTTTTCTTGGTTTTGGTCCCTTCAGGTCCAATCCACCACTCTCCCCTTCCGGCCAATGCTTTCCAGGGCTTCGTCGGCGGAAAATCTGGATAATCGAGCTCGTAGCTCCCAGAAATTCCAAAAGAAAACAAATAATTCAATGTTCGATGCAATGCATAAATTGTCGACTGTCAAACCAAGATCTGCTACTGGTGTTACGTATAACCTTCACTTTCACTTCTGACAGTTCCCATGGCACGCCCATCTATTTCCCGCCATTTGAGAAATACCTCGTGTTCATCACCAAACAGAATACCATCAGCTTATAGGAATCTTCGCTCACAGCGCTTAGATCCAGAAGAAAGATGCCGTCAATTTAGCGTGAATCTTTCCTTGATCCCCGAAGGTAAAAAACGTTTATACGACACCTCTAGCCGCCACTCCGGGAAGAACTTTGTAGTCCTCTACGCACGTCCGCACTGTTCGGAGGTCAAACAAAGAGTCCAACAAATCAGATCGCAAAAGCAAGTTTGGTCCAAGGTTAGTTTATATTTGTAAGGTTGCGCCATATCCTCAACTTTTAGGCGGCTCGAGGTTGGGGACGCAAGGAAGGGCACTCCACGGAGAAAAGTTGGCAAGACTCGGTAAAATCAAAGCTGATGATCAATCCAGTGGCGTCTAGAATTTGCGCATTTCATTTTGCATTGTTTTGGAAGTGATATTTGTTGAAAGATGTAATTCCAAATGTTTTTTATTTAAAGTAAAAGAATTTATAACTTATTAATAATTAAAAACTGTTGTGTAAACGGTTGTTCTAATAATATAATAAACTGTATATCTCCGGCACTGGACAACATGGCCGAAAAATAGAAGATGTGACGTCATAACACGTCAAAGCAATATGGCGGAATGTCATGACCTTATATAGACCGACTTTGGTTTGGTCATATTTAAGTTTCTGATTTTGCCGCCCCTTGGAAGTGTTACCCGGGGCAGACACCCTTGCCCCCATCAGATCCGCGCTTAAAACAGGTAAAAATTGTTTATAGAATGAAAAAGCATAAGAAATAATTAAAAATCATGTTAAGAAAGAAAATATTGTGGTGATGTTGTGGTGTAAATGCTAAGGCTGCCTTCCGAAATCATTTAGGAATGTTCCTAAGTATTTTTTTATATTTTACCTCTGCATTTTATGTTATTCTGTGTAAAGATTTGAGGTATTTTATGTTTCTTGTATAATGTTTTATAGTCAGTGCTACTAAAGATAATTATAGAGACTATAATTATCTTTGGTACAACACAGATAATATTTTTGGGCGCTCTGTGACATTTGTGTTTAGTTCTGGAAAAATAACAAATAAAGGATTGGATGGGTAAAAATGTACCTACGAGTCACGGGCGCAATTGAAGGGGGGATAGGAGGGCTTGTCCCCTATTGACTACAGTCGAAAATGGTATCATTTGCAAGATACAGGGTGTTAAAGTTTCCGTTTTATTTTAGTTATTATTAAATATCTTTTCTATTATAAAAATCTTTTCCATAAAATTGGGTGTTAGGGAGTTTTTCAGGGTGGTCAACATAAATGTGAAGGAAGCCCCTTGCAGTCCTTTGCTTATGTTCAAAATGCAATTACTTTTTATATCTCTGTAGGTACATTCAACTCCATTCTGCCAAATTTTCTAAACAAGAAATGAATACCTAGTAAATATCGCTACGAGCAACCGTTCTTAGGATATTCCGGATTAAAGTTTTTATTCCACATAATTTTTTTCGTTTTCCTTCACGATTCATTTAGGCCACCCGGGTTTTTTAAAAGTTGTGTACAAAATGGTACGACAAATTTCTTGCGCCAAAATACAACGATCTAACTAACTAAGTTGAAAAGTTGATCTTTTGCTTATTACGGGGTGTCAAAGCTAAAAATACAGTTGAATCTTTGAAATTTCATTAGATCGTTGTATTTTAAGCCAATGAATTTATGGTAGCATTTGATACAGACCTTTTGAAAACTGCCGGGTGGCCTAAATAAAGCGTAACGAAATGCAATGGAAAACTTTTGTATGAAATAACACGTTTAATCTTAAATATATCTAAAACTGTTGTTCGTATCAATATTTATTAAGTACCTATACCTTTTTTGTGCAAAAATATTAAAGAATACTTTTTACCAGAACCATAAGATAATAATAAAAATAAATATAGCTTCCAGTATACAGAATGTCCCAGAACTGTGTTTTTGGAATGTATTTTCCTAATGATTAAAGACAGACACAAAAGTTTAAATAATATACTTACAGGAAATCAACATCTGACTGTATTTAAAAAAAACTGAGCAATATGTCTTAAAAAAGTGTAACAGAATAAATATACAATTTTTTAATTAAACCCTCTGTAGGGTCAAGAGGGTTAAAAATAAGACAATTTTTTTAACTTTTAAAAAGTAAATATAAAACTTGATTAAACCTTTTCATTTAGGTGTTGGAATATGTAAGAGGTATTTAACTATCAAGTTAGAGGTTTAAATTTATGCAAAATTCCTTCTAAAATTTATGTAAAAAAACACAGTCTTATTTTTACCCAGAAAAAAGTATAAAAATGAAACACTCAATATTTAAGGTAAAAATAAGACACCCGGATGTTACTGCTTAATTAAGATCATAATGACTCAGTGTATATGTAAACCGATTGTAAAAAAATTCAACACCCCTTGTAAGTTTTTTTTATTATTAATGAAAAATCTAAAGAAAAGTAGTTTCATTCAGATTATAAACGTGAGCAGTCTTGTCTTTTAAATTTATATACTAGTAACATTGTCCCACTTTATTACAAAAGAAGAAATAAATTTCAAATTGATCATTTGTGGCAGATATTCGAAACTTTTACAGTTGCTTTATTTTATTTTTTTACTTACAATTGTTTCTACAGCAAAATAATTTAAACCAGCCCTCACTAGGTTTTCCATCTTTGAAAGTTGTTCGAGAGTTATTTTGCATAACATAAGTTTTAACTACTGTTTTGACCTTAGTTTTTGTTAGTTAGCAAATCCCCATTTTGCCATGACACCTAGCTTCAACGTTAATCGATTTCTACTTCAATGGACAGGGCTGTTTTTCTTCCCTGTTTTGTGGTATTTGTTTACCATACCCATATAACTTGGGATATTTTATGACATTTTGTCTTAAATAACTAAATTTTGCAGCTTTTTTAGGTCATCTATTGTGTAATTTTTAGATTTACAAATATAATTTTTGGCATTTTTAAGTCTACCCTAAAATGTCAAAATTATGGTTTATTATTTTTATTCCAATAGATGTTTCATTTTTAAACCATAATGCATCCTAAATTTACTCCACGACTTTCTTACCACTAAACTCATCCTCTGGTTGAAAAAACTAAATCCAAGAGCTTGAAGCCTACGTGTAAATCTCAACCGATTAAAGCTCTGCGGCAAAAGTTAAGAAGGCGAATTTTAGAGGCTTTTTGTCAAAAATTTCTCTTCCATATTTAATACATGTGTTAAAATATTTATATAGGAATCGCTAACTGCAAAAAGGGGACATGTCCATTTTTTACAAAATTTATATATATATATTTATATATATATATATATATATATATATATATATATATATATATATATATATATATATATACTGGTGTCAGACGATTGACACCAGTTAGATAGCATTGAAAATGCCAAGTGTGATCTTGGAAAAACGTCTGCGAAGTTCCGCAAGGAATACAAACGACCAACGGATATACTCCCGGAATGATAACTCTACATATATATATATATATATATATATATATATATATATATATATATATATATATATATATATATATATATATATATACAGGGTGGCCCACCATATTCGACAGGGTCTGTAGCTGGATAACCATGGGGTTTTAAAAAAGTAAATACTGAAACATATACAGGTCGAATAAGGCCACAGTATAAAATTATTTTACTCTATACAGGATGTCTCAAAAAGTGTGACGTATCAAAGTTTTATTTTTTTAAATGGAACAACCTATATTTTATGACGGTTTTAGATTCTACATAAAAAAATAATTTAAGTTTGTTTATAGTACCAAGTGTCTAATTTTATTTGTTTTTGTGATATTTGATTTTTTTCAAAATGCAGGGGTGCAATTAAATTAATTTTATTTTAACAATATAAACTCCTTAAACTTTAACATTTGTAACAAGATTAGGAAAAGTCTGCCTTATCATACGTAGGTCATATCGAGATCATAGATTATACAGGGTGATCAAAAATAATTTCAATTTTTTAGAAAGTCAAATTGCAATATCTTTCTTATTTTAAATGGAACACCCTGTATTTTTTACACCACATGATGACAAACTAAATGCTCTTTCAAATGGTGATTGGTTGCCTATACCTATCTTTTATACTACTTTTAAGTAAATTCCGTTTTAACATATTTTTATTCCAAATGTCTATTTAAATGTAAGTAGGCTGTGATATAGCTATGCCTATTTACTAAGCCGTTATTGCAAAATGTAAATTTGTTGGCAAAAAGCACAAAATTAAAAGATTTTGTATTATCTGCCACTATTTTTAAAATACGCAGAAAAAAATTTCATTAGTTGCTTATAATGCTACTTCCAATAACACTTATTTCAGCTGTTATCAGATGGTTTCTCCTGGAATATTTTTCAGGATTAACTCTAGACTAGACTTTTTCACATCCTACCAGTATTATATCATCTTGTTGTTGTAGAAGAAGAGTTTTTATTTAAAATCATTGAAATTTCTTTTAAACTGACTAAAACACTAGTAATCAATAAATGGTCGTTGTTATTTTCTTAAGAAAATATTAATGGCTGCTATGTCACAGCCAACTTTAATTTAAATAAACATTTGGATTCAAAATTTGTAAAAACAGATTTTACTAAAAAGCACAAAAGATAGGTATAAGCAACCTATACACCATTTGAAAGAGTATTTTATTTGTCATCATGTGACGTAAAAAAATACAGGGTGTTCCATTTAAAATTAGAGAGATATGGCTATTTGATTTTCTGAAAAATTGAAATTATTTTTTGATCACCCTGTACAATATTTGATCTTGATTTGACCTACGTATGATATGGCAGACTCTTTCTAATCTTGTTACATATTTTAAAGTTTAAAGTGTTAAAAGTGTTAAAGTAAATTCAATTTAATTTTCCCTGCTCCATTTTTCAAAAACAACAAATATCACTAAAACGAATAAAATTAAACACTTAGTACTATAAACAAACTTGAGTTATTTTTAAAGTAGAATCTAAAACCGTCATAAAAAATAAGGTGTTTTATTTAAAAATATAACTTTGATACGTCACACTTTTTGAGACACCCTGTATAGACTAGAATAAATTTATACTGTGGTCTTATCCGACCTGTATATGTTCCTGTATGTACTTTTTTAAAACCCCATGCGTATCCAGCTACAGACCGTGTCGAATATGGTGGGCCACCCTGTATACTTTTAGATAGTATTTTTCTTGGACTATAAAACGTATATTTTTTTTGTAGATTTCTTGGGGTATGTAGTCCTTTTAATAAAACTATATATAAAATTTTTGCATGAATGCAATTTCTATTGACGTTTCGGCTGGCATCCCAAGCCTTTATCAAAATAAAATAGTCAAAACACTGCAAATAAATATTAATTTATTTAATGCAATTATAAAATGCAAAAATTTTATATATTGTTTTATTAAAAGGATCTTGGATTTTAATTTTTGTCATAGTAAGCTCTATTTTACCAATCAAGCCCTTTTATTAGACACCCATAATGAGGTTGTTGTAAAGTAATATGTAATCCGCAATTTTGTATCGGCGGCCATCTTGGATTTACAATCATAAAGAATGTATTATATTGTATTGTCATCAAGATAAGAAGTGTGTACCAAATTTCAAATCGATCTGTCATTAGGAGTGGGGTCAAATTCCAATTGCTCAATTTGACCCAAATAAATAGCAAATAAATAAACAGGTCATAAGTAAAAGCGTTGTAAAAATAGAGCTTTAATTATTTATTTTTTTAGTTCTTAGTACCTATTAGAAGTACTAAAATTCTTAAATTAAAACAATAATTAAAATTAATTAAACATTATTTTTTTATAGAAATGGGACATGGATGGATATATATATATATATATATATATATATATATATATATATATATATATATATATATATATATATATATGTATTGTAATTAACTTAATATTGAATATTTCATTATTTTATTTCTTTTAAAGCAATAATATCTTTTATTATATTATGTAAGAGCAGAATTGTTTCTTCATAATTTTTCATTAATTTTCTTAAAATGTTATATAAACTTTTAATTTTATTCTGGAGAAAAGCCAAATAATATTTTGTTTATATATACATATATATATATATATTTAAAGAAAAGTCTTATCGGGTGTGCGGTCTGTATGATTAAAAACTGTTTTTCTTAATATACTCTATATTTCGCCATTGGTTAATAGCTTCTTCAGGAGAGTAAACTACAACACAGATGAAGAAACAAGCACATTACATAAAGTGCATAGATAAAAAATGTATAAGTAACTTACAGATTTAGAGTTATAAAATTAAAAACTTTGACACTTTAACCATGGTAACTTTAAATTGATGCAGAAACAATATCTTATAAAATAATAATAATAAATTCCATACCCATACACAAAAAATTATGCCTAATATAGTCAATATAATGAAATTTATGACAGAGGCCTATTTGACATTTCGGAAAGAAATTTTGACATGGCCAACCGCCGACAGAGAATGTGACATGAAATAAACCATTTTATAAGTTGTACGAAACTCCCTAATTAAAAAAACCATTTAATATAAAAATTATCTTTTTTAATTCCCTTTACTGCAAAAAGGGGACATGTCCATCAATCAGAAATGACAGCTACGCCAACCTAAAAGAACTATATTGATTTTTTTATTTGTCGTTATAAATAAAATTGAATGCCTAATACATTTTTAAAATAAGTTACACAGTTTTTTTGCCACCTGAATATTTTAAAAAATGTGACATGTCCCCTTTTTGTATTTAGCAATTCATAGGTATATTCGTCGACAACCAAAAAGGTGATTTATGATTAAAATTAACAAAATGTTGTCTATTTTTTATATATTATTGGGGTCTTATTTTTACCAAAGAATCGAATGTATTTTTTTACCCCACTTGACCCTTTTTGTTTAGTTTCTGGCTAGCACAAATTCTTTTTCTACATATTTTCAAAATCATTGTCTAGACTTAAGTTCAGTAGTTTTTTATTTATATGCATTTTAGGTAGAGAATTAAATTTTTAAGCACGAATTTGTACAAATGTAAATTTTCTAGCTTTAGTATTAGCGTTGGTAAAAAAATTGACTATTTTTATTTTTGTCTTCTGGCACTAAAAAATATATATATATATGAAGAAGGAGATATGAAGTTTTTTTCTTTCAATTGATGAAAACTTTGATGTCTATTGGTGCCTAAACGGTGAGGTTTATAGACTTTAATAAAGAGTACCTTATTTTTTAAGTATTTGATTGCCTATAAAATGGCGCCTCCAGCTTTGCGATATCTGTCAAAATAAAAAGTTAGGATGTAAATAAATTTTAAGTTTTATGTAAAGTGCCCTCTGGCGGTATTTAATAAAAAAGTACTTTTGTCTTAGAATTTTAGAATCTGCAAAGCTCTATTTGTGTGCCAAATATTAACTGGATTGGTTAAAAAATAAATGCAATATAGCGAAAAACCAAAATAAAAATTGAACTTTGACGGCTTGTAACTCGAAAACGAATGACATTTTAAAAAAAAATTGTATATGTATAAAAATGTATAAAAAAATATGTTCCCTAAGGGGTGGCACCCACCCCTAGGGTTTTGGCGCCCTTCGGTCAATCCATGCAGGACCAAAACCTGCTAGGTAAAAAGCTTCATTGTCTGTACTAGATTCCGAGCATTTTGTGGACGTGTCTAGGAAGTCATTTTTTAGTGTCAAAAGTTAAAATAAACATAGTAGATTTTTTGCTCACCCTAGTACACATATTTTAAAAAGTTCACCCTGTATTTTATGTAAGAAACCAAGTGAAACTAATCCCTAAACGTGTTTGCTAATCCATAAGATGCCTTTCTTAGGCCACAAATTGGCATGCCAACTGCAAAATAGCCTATTTCGGTCCCTTGTTCTGTTTCCATCAGAATATGATTCGGTAGTTTCATTAGTTTCTTGAATAATAAATAAGTTGTCAATATTCTAGTTGGAGTACAAGTGTCTCCAAGTTGCTGGGGTTGGCTGAGAACTTGAGGGTAATGAATGAATAATTTGATTTTATGGAAAATGACGTAATTTACTAATATTGTAGAAAATAAAATAACAAACTAATAGCATTCTTAAGTTTTTTTTTAATATATATTTTTGTATTATAGTACCTCTTACCAAAGATAATATACAGGGTGTTTCTAAAAGGTCTGTACAAAATTCCTCCACAAACTTCTTGGACCAAAATAAGATGATATAACACAATTTACCTTAGTCAGAAAGTTTATCGGTTGCGAGATACGGGGTGTCAAAGTTTTCATTTTATTTTAGTTGTTTTTAAATATTTTTTTTTAAATAAAATTATCTATATGTGCTACTAATATACATGCTTTCAACATAAGTAGAAGCGATGGGAGACTATGAAGTTTGACTCGTAGTGGCTTTAACAGGTAACCAGGGCTGTGCTTACCGGGTGGTGCAAGGCACCAGAGCGCAACGCTGCGGGGGCGGAAAATTGTGAAATAAAGGGCGCTCCTTATGAAAAAAACTGTTTGTTATAAAAGTTAGGACCTTTTTCTTGCTCTTTAAAACTATTTAGGAATAAAGGAAAGCAATGTGGAAAACCTGAACACAGGATTTAACTATAATGTGTTGTAAAAAATTTTATACCTTAATTTACATTTCCTTGTAGGGGCGGTCGATAATTTTTTGCACCACAGCGCGAGTCACCCTAGGAACGGCCCTGCAGGTACCGAGTACCAAAGGTTAATAAATTAAAACTTAACTTTGTGATTTTGTAAAAGCTGAATTTTATATTTTGTTGCTTAGATACCTATTAAAAGATATGTATTTAGTTACCAAACAGTTTTAACAGTTCCAACCCCTTGACAGACAAATATTTTGGGGCGGCTGAATGGTCCAAGGAAGTCCAATGTTTCTGTTATGTAACAAGAAAACAAAAAGTTTTTTAAGGGATTTGTAGGGTTTCCAAATAGGCATGTCCTTATAATATTTCAATGTATAGAGAGTGTCCCAAAAAAATTATTACTGTGAGGTTAGTTTTTAAACTGGGCAAATATATTTTTATAGATACCTAAGTAACGTATTATAAAATTCAGTTTTTACTAAATGAGAAAGGTCTGCCGCTCACGGGCTCTTACTCTACAGGGTGTTTCACAACTTATTCGACACCCTTTAAGAGCTAATTCTACAATATTTTTTATTTTTTTATAATAACTTTTATGCCGATTGAAATATTTTTAAAAAAATATTAAGGGACGCCTTCTATGCACTAGAAGACATTTTTTGGCATACAAGAAAACAAATAATTATTACCAGTGTCGTCCATGAGAGGTTTAAGGTAAATATTTAAAAAATAAACAGTACGCCACCGCATTTTTTTAATTAAAATATATTTTTTAAATTTCCATTTACTTTTTAACAAATTTGATATTTTGACTTTTTTATTTAATTTACGGTTTTCGCGTAAATAAATAAGAACCATTTCTCGTCAAACTCCTATCTAATTAAAGAATAAATAACAAAGGTGATTTTTGTTGTAGAATTTGATTGCAATATTATCATGCCGAGAACTGGTTTTTATTTATTTACCTGAAAACCGTGAATAAAATAAAAAATCAAGGAATGAAATTTGTTTGAAACTTAATGTTTTTTTTTATATTTTTATTTAAGAAAAATGCAATGGGGTACCATTTTTTAATACATACTTACCCTAAGCCTCTCATGGACGACACTGCTAAAAAGTTCCTGAATGCCAAAAAATGTTTTCTGGTGCATAGGAGGCGTCACCCAATTTTTAAAAATTATCTGAATTGGTGTAAAAGTTATAATAAAAATCAATAATTTTTTAAAACTTTTAATACCCCGCACTATAGGTTCTGGAAGCCTATTTTTGGCCAAAGCTAATAAATGCGTTTAATTAAAAAACTTACAAGTAAAAATTGGTTTTTCCTAAACCAATAATAAAAAATAATATAAAAACTTAACTTTCACCTTTACACAATATACAAGTTGCCAAAGAAAAAAGAAAGCCAATTTATTTGGATAGTTTTTGATACTTTTTAAATATTTTGATTAAACTTTTTAGTTAGGAGTTTTTTTGAATGTGAAGTATTTAAAGTTGATAAATTTTTTTTGTATAAGTTAGAAGGCGCTACCTACACTACTTTAAATTTCTATAAAAATATAAAAATTTTGTGCCACTCTGTATGTACTTTCTAAGTAAACATATAAACTCTTTATGCTTTTTACACAAAAAGGTATACTTTATAATAATGGCTCTGAGCAACCGTTTTCGAGATATTTACCAAATAGTCCGACATTAAACCATTCGTATATAATGTGGCAGTTGTAGTTTCGGTTGTACTAAACCATTTTAAGGCAAATATTTCGGAAACTGTTGCTTTTACCAATTTTACAAAGTACACCTTGTTTGTGTACAAAGTATAGGATACTAAATTGGTATACTTAGATGGTACATACAGGGTAGCACCAAAAGCTTGCTACTTTCTAGAGAAATTTCAAGTAGTGTAGGTATTTTCCACAAAAACTACCTAATACTTGATCTTAAAAGCTAATGTCAAAAACTCTTAGACACCGTGTTTTATTACAATATTTAAAACGTATAAATACTCATCGAAATAAATTAAAATATATTTTTTCACTTTGATGCCCTATATTTTTGTTATTACCAAGTTTTGGATATAGGTCTTTGGTTAGATATTAATAATGTGGCATAGGTAATCTATGATTTCTCGGTTAGTTAATGTTTATTTTGATCTTTTAATTTAGGTAATTAAATATTTTTAAAAACTTTTCGTTTTTATCGCCTTCCTACAACCACAATTCTTAAAGGTATTCCTTATTAAAATAGTGAATCTCTGTAAAAAACCATATATTTTTTCCAGGGTAGTAAATAATCGCAAGTAAAGAATGTAAAATAATACCCACAAATAAAGAGTTAACAAAATAATGTGAAATGTATTTCCGCCAAATGCAGCCTTTTCTTTCTCAACCTTTTAGAAATTAAATATTTTTAAAAATTATTAGTAAATGAGCCAATAAGCAAACTAATTTTATTTGAAACGGGCAGAATTAGGTAATTCTATCAAATACATATTTTTTTAAAAAACATACTTAGTAGTAAATAAAAAAATATGTTTTCTTTAAAAATATGATTAAACAGATTAGCACTACACTAGCAACTTTTGGCGTCACTTAACGATTTATTTACGGCTATTGATTAATATGTGAGAGGTACTAAATTCAGCTTCCTGTATTCCAAGAAAAAAGAACAAATCAAGAATAAACACACTATTTATCTAAACAATGATGTACCTGCTTTCCACATAAACAACCAAAATTACTTTTTTATCAATTTGAAAAAATGGATTTTGGCCACAAAATTGGGTCGCAGAAACCATAGTGCTCTGTAGTAAACAAACTAAGACGTTTAGGACATAGATCAAGGAGCATGGAGAAGGGGAGAGAAACAGTTGATTTACCCCCACCAATTAAGAAATGGCACACACCTGCGACTGGTGATTGTGTTCAGCGACCAAAAGAGATCGTTAAAGTTTTATTTTATTCTTGCTTAACGTTGGTAAAAAGGACGTGCTTGGTTAAAAGTATGGATTTATTTAGAATTTTTGTTTCAGTACGCACTTTTACGTAACATTTTTGTGTCTGAATCAATACTATCAGCCAAATATCTTGCGAACTTTCACCGGTTTGATGGTTAACTTAACACAGCGGGATTACTCGTCATGCGCATGGGAGGTTGTTTTTCCGGCTTGCTATTGGCTGTTATAAATGTGAAAACTCTTGACTTTCACATGTTCAATATGGCTGATGTTTTGTGATTGTTCTGGCTGTATATTTGTTTTGTGTTTTATTCGGTTTGATTTTACGTGTGACCTATGTTATAGATATAAATTATTGAACCAAATTTGTGGAAATTTATGGGTTTTTTAATAAATTATTTTTTAAATTATTTACGTTGTTGTTTTTTTGAATAAAAACAAATTAACACTTTATCTAGGATTTATTTATGTAACAAAACATTATATACATTAATATTTTATATACATCCGTAAAATATATTTAATGAATATCTTGCTGAAGGTAAAAGCACAATGAACCAATAGAGGATTTCTGTGTGCGTCACTCTCTATTTAAAAAATTTGCTTGAACTGTAAAAGTCAGACAAATGATCAGTTTAAAAAGTATTAATAGTGATAAAAATTATACTAAAGCGAAAAAAATAAAAAGGCCCAAACACTAAATAACTGACCCAGTTGAGGTACAAACCGAGATTAGAGTGTGTCTACTTAAGTTCGTACTAAGGCAAACTATTTATTAATTTTACGAAAAAATTTAACCATTCGATATTAATTGTTTTCAGTGGTAGGTATATGAAATATCTTAAAAAATATAAATTTATGTTAAGAGGAAAGTACACTTATTTTTGTCAATATTGAAAATTTGTGGAAAAAAGATGTTTAGGATTAGGATTTTTTTTTCTGCAATAACGAGCATTTTTGAGCTTGTTTTACAAAAGTATTTTATTTCAAAATAAGTATCCAGTAATGTGGAAACTTAAATTTTCATTGTTAATTAAAACCTACAATCTTATCTGCTTCCTTATACCTAAAAAAACAAGTATGTAGATATCGAATAAAATGGACCAAGCACAGTGGCCTATGGAGACTGAAATCCTACTACGCTTTTCTTAGTATAAGTAGGTAATATTAACTTATAGTCTATAATACCTTTCAACTAAATAGGATCAACATAAATCTAAAATTTATTTGGTTGGTAAGTTTGAGCATGCTATTTTCATATATTTCTTAAAATTATACACTTCTTTTACATTAAGTACCATTTTTTATGCTAAATAAGTAATCTCGCAATAAAAGTTTAGTTTTCAAGAAATAATTCTATTTAGATTTTTATTTTCAGTTCTCATTTCCCTAAAATTTATACCTATACATTTTTCCACATTAACCTATTCCAATCTAAGAAAAAAAAGTCTTCTACCAAATAGATTTTAATACACCATTAGCACTAAATTACCAATATTTAGTCATTAAAATATTAATAAATTTCAGTATAAACCACATTTTACACTTTTTATTAATGTTTTATGTATATTTACTCAATAAATCAATGTTTTTCAATATACCGCCGATTTTGACATTGGGAGTGCGTATGCGCATGCCCTGCCATCCCGCAGACCCTTTCTTCAAATTGTGCCACTTTTCGAAACGGCGATTGATCCTCTATCCTTGTCTATTCTCTTTGACATAGATTCATGTAAGGTTTTTTCTTTTTTTTTTTGTAAAATTATCCCCTAAAGTTTGTCGTATAAGTTGTAAAACACCCTATAAAAGGAATCCTTCTGTATATAGCAAGCAGCTTTTAATTATCTCTTTTACTATTTTACGCTCTTCTTAATAATTCAGTAATCTGAACAATTGCCTACATTTGTAACTTCTGTCTTCCTTGCAGATGCCCTCATTTGCAAGTCTGGATTAAGTTTTACACCCTGTTGGTGTTTCCTTATAATCGCCATTGTGGAAAATTCTTCATGCAAGAACGGCATTTTCTTAGGCTGTCAAGTTTAAATGTCTTGAAGTGAAACGGAATAATAGAATAGTTTCGAAGTTGCAAACATAAGCTGACATTTCTTGTTCCGGTTACACATCCGATAAGAATCCCTAGGAGTAATACTGTTATGCTGGCAATGTTTAACATACATGTTTTTGGTAGAATAATAAAATTTTTGGAAATTTTCTAGAAACCTGCGGCAACTCCGATTTTGACGAAATTTGGTATACAGGGGTTTTTTGGGGCGCTGATCACGAATCTGAAAAAAATTTCGTTCTTGAGATACTCACCATCAGACTTGAAATTTAAACTAATCCTATTTTTACAATATTCCCCTTCTTTTTGCACACAATTTTTGATTTAAAGCAAAAGTGGCACACAATATTTGATTTTCACCTTTTAAAACCCCGTTTTTACGTATTTTACATTATTTTTGCATTAAATTGCATAGCTATACTTTGACTTATTTTAATCCCAGTGTGCCATGAAGCCCTATGTGTATGCATGGTTGCCGAATTATCAAAGAAATGCAACGCAATTTTATTGCAAAAATAATGTAAAAACGTAGAAAAACGGGGTTTTAAAAGGTGAAAATCAAATATTATGTGACACTTTAGCTTTAAATCAAGAATTGTGTGCAAAAAGAAAGGGGAATATAGTGAAAATAAGCTTAGTTCAAATTTGATTTCGATGATGAATATCTCGAGAACGAAACGTTTCCGCCAAAAAATTCTTCAGATTCGTGATCAGCGCACCAAAAACCCTCGTATACCAAATTTCGTTAAAATCGGAGTTGCCGCAGGTTTCCTAGAAAATTACCAAATTTTTAACAGTACATTGTATTAAAATATGCAGGGTGTTTAAAAAAAAATAAAAATTTTTATTTATTATTTTATTCTGGGCATGAGGTTTACAAACAGAGGTCAAATTCCAAAATTAAATACAATATAATATAAAAATACAGAGTGTCTAGACACACCGATAACCCTTAAGATGTAATTCTTCATTAAAAAAAAAGAGAAAAAAATGTTACAGCAGGTGATGCATCGTCGGGCGGGACATAGGAAATCCCATGTAATTTTTAATGGGGTCAATTATTGGCTCCCTAATTAGTTTAGAGAAAAATTCTATTGAAGTTTATTGAAGAGCATGCAAATCTAGGTCCATTTTTTTCACCCTTTCGGAGTCATCCTACCCAGGTCCGACGACCGCCCCCTAGGTGGTGCACTGCAGCCTGAAGGCTTATTGTACCTTGACCCCTACTCCTTCTCATTCACACACCATTCATTCCATAACTTGGATGGTTGTTGCTCGGTCCGCATCCCCGAGCAGAAACACCGTGTGTCGTTGCCCAAAACACCGCTGTCGCCGGACACCCATCCAAATTATGGGCGCGCATTCCACTGCTTAACTCCGGAGATCGACGCTCGCCGATACAACCGAAGCCGCCATAAGCGCGCCTAATCTAGGTCCATGGTAAAAACTTTAGATTTTTCGGTTAACCCGTTTGCTAGTTAGATGCTAATATATTTTTAAAAATTGTTACATTATTATCGCCTCATATTTATAAACAACAATAAAAATACCAGTTATCGTGACATAACGTTGTCATTTTAAAATTTAGTGCTTTATTATTATCAAAAAGTCGTAGAGCGAAAAGATTAACCATGAGTTATACTACTGAAGAAAAGTATTGATGATGGTACTATCAAGAAAATAGTTACCAAAGGTGTAAGACATGTTCGCTGCTCAGTATCCGAATGGACCAATACCCGGAAAATCAACAGTCGACAGGACTATCAAAAATTTGAGACCAAAGGCACAGTGATCAATAAATGCAGATGTGAAGCTAGGGAGTATCAAAAAAAAGAAAATGTAAGAGATGATAGAGACTTGGATATTTTATTGCACGTGGAAGAAAATGAAGGGAAGGTAAGTACAAGGAAACTTCATAGGAAAAGATCAATCAACAGTGCTCCGGATTTTGAAAAGGCTTAAATACATTTCAAACAAATATGAAAGACATCAAGAGCTAATGGATGGGGATGAAACGCTATACTTTTTAAACTACATGATGTTAAAATTTTTAAAAAATAAACAAATATATATATTTTTTATTATACCCATTATTTTAATTCATTTTTTTTAGAACGCTTTTAAAAACCATGTTAAAAGTAAAAAATAATAAATATTAACTAATCATCTATTTAAAATTGAATAATTCTAAATTATTAAATAAAAAAAACAAAAATCAAATTTGTTTTTGATTAAACAGAAATTTAAAAAATATATATATTTATTTTAGGGGAACCTAACATTTTTTCATAAAAAATATTTACGATAAATCCATCACGGACGATACTGGTGGAATGCATATTAAACGTTTATAATTTTTTTGAAAATATCTAGGAAGATATAAAATTAATTATCAAAAAACCTACATTAAGATCCGCAGTGGCAAGAAGCATTTTTCGGATTTTTACGACCTCGCGCAGTAGACAAACGGATGGGTGGACGAACATGCGCACTTAAAAGCCGTGGCAAAATATAAACACCGGCACCCGTTACTCTCCGTCCGCGGTCTGTTCGTGACGCTCATTAGCTACCGTACTCCGAACAGAAAACCAAGACGCCGTCGACAAATTCTTTCCGATAATGCGGATAGTCTCTTTGGCGCCAGGTGCGTTCACCCTCGATTTGCTTGCGCAAAAACTCGTTTTTTCGCCCATAAAATGTAACTTTTGTTTCGTACAGGTAATACCATTGGCAATAATCCATAGAGATCAGTGGGGTATACTCATCCCAGCAAACACTATTTGCCGGCAATATACATTTTCATATTGGCATTGATGGTAAAGCATTGGCAATTGGTGGCAATATTATGCCAACATCTAATACGCATTAAAAAGTTAACCCTAAATAAACACTCAATTGCCAATAAATTTTACATGCAGGCGAATTGCCAGCAAGCATACAAAAATGGCGGCATATCAATCCTGATTAAATAAAACATGCCTTTTGTTACAGGCAAATAAATATTGGATTTTTGAAGGCAAACCTTCAACGCATATTCATACTTTTCAAACCATATTATTAACATTGGTATTTAACTAACATTCGAGCAATTTTTTTGATCTGTTTTATTTATAATGGCGGCTAAACAACATTATTTTATGTTTTTTTACAAAATTTAAAGGAAATGGCCTTTTCCTAACATTTTATTGATACAAATCATGCAAATAAAAATTAAGTCAAACAAAATGTTTATTATGTATTTTTGAGAGAATAAAAATAAAATGATGGTAAAATTAGCTAGGTTAATTTCGACGATTTCGACCGAAGGTGATAAATTCAAATTTCCCGCTTAGCCGAAATACAAGATTTGACAATTTGACAGATGAGGCAACCTTGCTTTTGTTTGGCCGCTTTGTGCAAATGTTTTCTACGTGCAGTGCCGTATTATCCATTAGGCTGACTAGGCTACAGCCTAGGGCGCCATGAAAAAATAGGCGCCAGACAGGGAGTAATAGGCGCTAGACAGAGGAGTTTTTAAAAAGTTTAGGTCGGGTGGCTTGTAGAAGAAATTCCATAGGCGCGAAGAAAAGGAGGGGAATGCCTTTTAAATTTCAGGTAGTAGTAAGGCGCCTGAAAAGAAAATAGGCGCAACGGAGGTAAGGACCTTTTTTTTTTTTGGTCTACAAAATTTTTTTGTCACGCAATATTAGGCGCTCCAGGACTTGTAGCCTAGGGCGCCTCATAGGGTTAATACGGCCCTGTCTACGTAGTTTTCTAGCTTTTTAGTTTCTTTTTTAAAGAAAAGAGTTTTTAGTATAAGTTAGTGTTAATAAAAAAATTATATATATTTAATAGTTTTTTTTGACATTTAACTCCTTTAAAATATTTCTCCCTATGTTTTTGATCTAAAAATTTAGTGTAAGTGTCTCTTAAATACTTACTATTTTAAAGTGTTTTTTTTTATTTACCATTTTTTTTTTAATTTTATTACATACTTTTTATTTTTTTTTTGGTTTATTGTTACGGTATAAAAATTTATATTATGTAATTTTTTTATTGATAAAGGTTTCCTGCATTTTTTTCTCATATTTTTCGATTACAAAATTCTAAATATGTTATTTAACTTTTGGGACATTCAACTTATAAAACTTGCAATACTTATTTATTGATAAATGCCATTATCCTAAACGCATATTTTTTGCCAATAACTTATTAATGATGGATGCCATCATCCTAAATGCATTTTTTGGCATAACTTATTAATGATGGATGCCATCATCCTAAACGCATTTTTTCATCATAAATTATTAATGACGGATGCCATCACTTTATCTGCAACACGTGGCCTAATAACGGCCAATTGCCCACTTTCGCGTCTTTTTGATACCTTTTTGCCAATGCCTTGCCATTAAAGAGTGTTGGCAATGCCAGTAAATTAAATGTACAACGCCGGCAAAAATGTTATATGGGAAGGCTTAAATTCAGACACCCTGTACATTATTTATTATGGTAATGAATCAATAGCATTTTTTAAACAACATTTTTGCATATATACTGATCAAGAAATCATACTAAACATGTCTACAATCTCTGTCTTTCCATATTTCCATTTTAATTTAATTTTTCAATTTATTCATATATGAATTAATTAGTCATGGAAATGGGAAAATCGTGTAATAGCTTCATTTAAATTTTCAAATGTGCAAAGAGTTTCGAGCTAAAAGGGATAAATGGCACCATCCTAGATTTGCATACATCACCTCGTTTGACATACAAGAGAGTTAATTAACTAGTGACAAATTTAGTGCCGTGGAAAAGGTATTAATTTTCGCATGGCATTGATGAGGTTAAGATTGCAAAATACGTATAATGAAATCTGCATAACTGCTTATACGATTTTATTAGAAATCCCATAAAACATTTTTTGCCGGCGTTGTACATTTAATTTACTGGCATTGCCAACACTCTTTAATGGCCAGGCATTGGCAAAAAGGTATCAAAAAGACGCGAAAGTGGGCAATTGGCCGGTATTAGGCCACGTGTGGTAGATAATGTGATGGCATAGACGATAAAAAAATTGAAACTACAGGCACAGTAATCAATAATTGCAAATGCAAAGAAAATCGACGTGAAAATCGGAGACGAATTGTACAAAACGAGAGGGATTTAGAAGTGATACTTTGTGTAGAAGAGGACAAAGGAAACATTAGCACGAGAAAACTGGGGGACATTACTGGACAAGACCACACCACCAACCTTGCTTGTGAAAATCCAGAGATTTGGTATTAAATGGATGGCTGCCCAGCACACAGTACCAGAGCTGTGCGCGAATACTTGAACAACGCATTTAATAACGACATCATAGGCCCGAACCACGCAATATCTTGGCCAGCCAGGTCTCCGGATCTTTCGCCAAACGATTTATTTCTATGGGGACATTTAGAAACTAAGCTTTATACCAATAAAAATATGAAAATTTAGACCAGCTAAAGAATGTGCCAGAATATCGATGTACCAACTAGCCAACGTAAGAAATGAGTTTTATAATCATTTGGGTTATTGTCTGGCAGTTAATGGAGGAATATTTGAGCATTTGATTAAATCCTGATATTTTCGTCATAAACTGATTTCTAAATGTAGACAAATTTGTTTTATTGTCTTGCGTAACTGTGAGTGCATGTGTTGGAATTAGCTGTAAACTAAAATGAAATGCGAGGATTCTTTTTAAAATTCCCGTATAAAATTGTTCAGTTTTGGCAATGACATTATAAATAAAGTGTCACTGATAAATCGATATGGTGTTTTTATTACTGATTTCTAGAGTACAGGGTGCATAATGAGATACTACCTTGCAGAAGTATTTAAGCAGTTTACTCTTTACTGGTTGGTTGAAAAATGCTCAAATTTTTATTTTAAGTGGAACTTATTGTGCTCTTCAATATATCCTTATAGCATTTTTTTCTAAAATAATTATGTGAGCCAATATTTGACTACCTCAAAATGTACATGGGATTCCCTATGTCCCGCTCGGCGGAGCAACACCCGGTATACCCTTGTCCTGTTTACCGAAGCGCCACTCTGTACAAACAATTTACTACCAAAATCTGACAAAAATACAAAAACACTGTATTTAAGGTGTTAAAATTAAATAGGCCGTGTAGAATTTAATTTTTTTTATTTGGAAAAAAGTCGCATCCATACTAAAGTTATTAGAGACACTTTAAAATAATATAAAATTTTCTAACTTAGACTTTTAAAAGTAATCCAAAAATATAAATTAAGCATGTAAAATGTGTTAAACATTTTATTAGAACTTATTAAATTAACCAAAGCTTTTACTAGTAATTTAAATAGTGGGTTGCTGCATTGCTAAATGATAATCAGGACAAAATGGTGAATGTTCGCTTTTATTTTCAATTATTGTTTACGAGTTTCAAGCTAGACAGGGTGTCAAATAACTCTACCGAAAAATTTTAAGGGGTGATTCTAGAACGAAAAATAACAAAAAATATTTTATGAACATATGCCCGAAACGTCATACTTTTGGTACCTACAATAGAATGTTCCAGTATAGGATAATTTTGTTTTATAATAACTTTAGCACCTAGTTCAGATGTTTTACGGATAGAATGTCATCCATAATCCATATTAATTATAAAATATGCACAAAACTCAGTGGCTTACATTTTTTATCTGAAATAACCGTGAAGTTCAAGCTAAATAACATTTTCAATGCGACAAATACCACTGACAAATTTTATTAAAATTAGATTAGGAATATTTAGGATATTAATAAAAAAACGATTTTTAAAGTTTAACACCCTGTATCTGGAAAGCAATGGATTTCCGGACCCTTATATACAGGGTGTCCAGGAAAATGTGGGAAATCTCTGCACACGTATGGAACAGATGAAAATAACACGACAAGTTCCTATAAAATTTTTCCGTTTAAGCCCCCCTGCGGAGATATGATCCCCTAAAGGGGGCAGCTAGAAATCGATTTTTCGTGAATAACTTTTAAAGCGCTCTGTATAATTTGATAATATTTTAGTACGATACATACTAGTAAAGACCTCTTAAAATAGTGCCCTTGAAACTTATGTCGCTTCTTTAGTTTGCCAGGGACGGACTAGTTTTTGCACATTATTGATAATATTTTTTACGCCCTGTATGGTGAAGACACAAAAAATATGTTTTTGGGTAGTTTAAACCTTTTGCTAAAAAAAAGGTACTCTTGTTTGACATCGATAAAATAAGCCGTTTTCGAGTAAAAAAATATTTTAACAATAAGAGTTTATTTTTGTTTAATAATACAATATTTTATTTTCGATGTAATTTGTAATTTTTGATTCAGTATTGAAGTCCTCTCGTAGCAGGTCTAAACTCTTATTGTTAAAATAATTTTTTACTCGAAAACGGCTCATTTTATCGATGTCAAACAAGAGTACCTTTTTTTAGCAAAAGGTTTAAACTACCCAAAATCATATTTTTTGTGTCTTTACCATACAGGGCGTAAAAAATATTATCAATAATGTGCGAAAACTAGTCCGTCCCTGGCAAACTAAAGAAGCGACATAAGTTTCAAGGGCACTATTTTAAGAGGTCTTTACTAGTATGCATCGTACTAAAATATTATCAAATTATACAGAGCGCTTTAAAAGTTATTCACGAAAAATCGATTTCTAGCTGCCCCTTTAGGGGATCATATCTCCGCAGGGGGCTTAAACGGAAAAACTTTTATTTTCATCTGTTCCATACGTGTGAGAGATTTCCCACATTTTCCCGGACACCCTGTATATGAATTTTTGTTTTTTTTCCAATAGTAAAATCTGCTCTTTAATTTTTTCTATCAACATTTGTTAACACCCTCTGTATATTTTTACTCTTGTTAAATTTTAGAATATGGTCGTTAAGTTAATGTGACAAGTTTTAAAATATTGTTTTTACTGTTTGTAACGTTTTTTAACTGTAATTTTTTTATATGTTTTAGACTTGGTAGGGCACAATATACAGGGTTAGTAGAAATTACCGGAACGGTGCATTATCTCAGCAACCGTTTAATATAAATGAACCAAATTTTGTGCGAAGAGGTAACTAAACATGAAGAATTTAAAAATTATATTTCCAAGGTTGCCAAGTTTATAGCTTTCTTTCTAGGTTGGGGAATTTTAAAATTTTAAATGGATATTTCACGGTTACTGAGATAATTCACCGTTCCGGTCTTTTTCTACTAACCCTGTACAAACACGCATATTTAGAAAGTCGAGTTGCACTTAAGAAAGCATTACTTGAAAATGTCAGCCGAGATGTTGGCGAAACGTCGTGAAAGATTCGAACAAATTGGAAACCATATACCGTAACACACAATAGCTAATATTTTTTACCAATTTAAATATACAGTGTGTCCACGAATAGACTTAACTAAACCTGTAATTTTATTTACATCTAACATCTGGAACTAAAAGTTATTCTTCATAATAATTTTTTTGTATTTAACTTTTTTATTACTTTTTATGCTTTTTAATTACTTTATTTTTATTAATATAATTTTTTAATTTTTTCCATTTTTAAAATAACATTTTTGCAATTTTGAATCACCCTGTATATTGAGGGATTTTTATTATAGCGCTTAGCATTTTAGACAAAGCAAAATATTTATTCTTATTAACAATAACTTTTCTTCGAAATATTAAAAATAAAAAAATTACAGGTATATTTAGGTCCATCCGTGAACACAACGTATTAGAAAATAGAATAGTTAAACACATGGTATTTTTAATACAGAGCTTTTAGAATTAAAAAAAAAAGAAAATAGATGTCACTAATTTTTAAAGGAAAATTTATCATCCAGTGTTCCTATGCCACAAAACTAATATTTTTAAAGCAATCAAAGAAAAACTTTTCAGTATATTATTTTTTAATATATAAAACTTTATTTTAAATTTATTTATTTTATTTTATATTATGAGACGGGTAAATTCAACTTCGTTGCATCACTGTTTCGCGGACTATCCGCGGTCTAAAGCCCGACTGACCTAGTTTGATCTAAAGTGCACACTGCACTACTGCACTATTGGGCTAGAACAGTAAGATCCTACCGCGCATATGACTATACAGGGAACATTATTTTTACATCGTAAGTATTTTGTTTTTTCCTACGACCACATGTGAAAATAGCCAATAGCGCACTGGTTTCATGCATAGAAAATGCGTTATATCACTAGTGTTGCAAAGTAGGGTAGGGCGGGGCTAGTTGACCATAGAGGTAAGTTGGGCAATCAAAATATCTCAAAAACTATCGACCGCACGCGAAAGCATCAAATAGCGTAAAGAAGGGGTTGCGCGAGGGGAGCTCATTGTGCGACCACTAGTAGTGACGCGGCGATCGAGAAAAGTATCCGTGCATTGTTTATTTTGTGATTAAAAAGTGAAATAACTGCAAGCCGGAAAATTTTATTTGTGATAGTTAAATATATTCCGTTCTTAATCAGGAAGGTGTTAATAATTAGCGAAAATCATCTTATTAATAATAAGTTACTACACAGTATAAGCTTTCTTCTAATATTAAAAGAGTAATAATAAAATTTTGCAAAAATAAAAACATAAACAAAAATAGACATAACCACAAAAACAACTTTCACTGACTGCTCGCTCAGTGGCACAGTGTTGTCAAGTAAGTACATTAAATTAAAAATCTCCCTCCTACCTTTGAGCACGCACTCTATAGAGGCAGCCTTGCCGCCTGACCGTTCGACCTAAAGCGCCAGAGAAAAAACTCCTATAGATCAAATTCCTTTCTCTCTGTCTTCGTGTACTCAAACAACTAGTTAAATCTTTTTTATCCCTTAATTAAACCTGAGGCTAATACACAATTTATAAACCCACTTGACCCATGACCCTTCCGACGTTGCCAAAGGCTTACCATATTTTGCATGGTATAACTGACGTTTAGTAGTCGTTTTTTCTTACTTTTACCCCACCCAGCACTCCTTTTCACTCCCCGGTCCCGTAGGTTTATTTACTGATATTTTTAAAAAAAAACTGAATATTTTGGATATGCGCCACTTACGTTTTATTTAGAAGAGTGTCGAAAATATGTATAAGTATCAATAATTAAAAAAACTCTTAAAATAGCAGAAAACCTTATTAAACTATTACCGGTATTACCTAACCAAACCTTTTTAAATTCCAAAATGATAAAAGTTATATAATGCTTCTAGGTAGGTGATTTTCGATGTAAAAATATTGTCAAAACAGTATAATATAGCAGTGTTACAAAGTAATAATTAATAGTTTAAAAAACTAAAAAACACGCTTTTATATGCAACCGAACTAAAAATTAGAAAATAATTTTTCATTAAAAAATATTGTCATTTCATAGTAAAAAGCGTGGGGTGCATTTTACTATTTTTTCATAACTTTTCCATCATAGATATTTGCAAATATAATAATTATAACATTTAATATATTTATCACCCCACGCTTTTTACTATGAAATGACAATATTTTTTTTAATGAAAAATTATTTTCTAATTTTTAGTTCGGTTGCATATAAAAGCGTGTTTTTTAGTTTTTTAAACTATTAATTATTTTTCATTTTTTAGTTTCTGCTACTCTTGACAAAATGGCGAAAAATTTTTTAATGAACAAGAGTAACAAATTTTAAAATTTTTCCAACAGATTGCAACTCACTAAAAAATTTCTTCCTCATTAAGTAGCAAAGTTTGAAATTTTGCCAACAGATGGCAATCCAGGCAATGTTTGGACCGTTGCCAACATATTGCAACCCACTAAAAAATTTCTTCTTCATTTAATAGCAAAGTTTGAAATGTTGCCAACAGATGGCAACCTAGGTGTTGTTTTTATAATATAATGGAATTTTTTCCTGGCGATCCAAAAAAGATAACGAGATACTGTTTGCAGATTATTGCATTGTCATGTTTCCTTAATACGTGTGCAAAGTTTCAAAGAAATCGAATAGCTGGAAGTTGGTTAAAATTATGCTCAAAGATTCCGTTACATAGGCAGCCAGATAGATAGATTGATAGATAGATAGTTACAACCCAAGTTAATAAAAGCGTGTTAAAAATCACCCTAGTGTTGCAAAGTTCTCAATTGTTTTATATTTTTCTGTAAAGACAAATTTTAATTTTTTTTTTTGGGTGAATAATTTGTGGTCGTAGGAAAAATAGTGTACAGTACTCGTGTGAAAATGACTTCCTTACACTCGTGGGTTTGTCGCACTTGGCTAACGCCTCGTGCTACAATATTCCCACTCGTGTGAAATTAGTCATTTTCCACACTTGTAATGTAATATACTATTTCCTACGACCACATGTGAAAACAGCCAATAGCGCACTGTTTTCATGCATAGAAAATGTCTTATATCACACTCAGTGGCGGCGCCAGCTTCTTTTTAAGTTGGGCGATATCCGGCAGAGAAATTTAGAGGGTGGGTAGTAAAATGTGCAGTGCAATATTGTAAATATATGAATACAGGGCGTTTTAAAATTTAGTTCAAATATTTAGGAAGCTTATTTTTAAAGTCCCATAAACTGAAAACAAAACCCCCTCCAACCTGCAATCATCGCAGATTGGGTAAAAAAACTGTAGCAACATTTTCGCATCAAATCTCATGAAAATTTACACATCCCTATCAGTTAAAAAGTTTTATTTATTGTATGTCTTAAAGAGGAGAAAAACCAATTAATTTTTATTAAAGATTCTTCCACCATAGGGGGTATTAATGGGGGTAAAGTCTGTTGATGACGAAAATTTTATGCGTAAGATCAATTTTCAAAGTTAAAGTACACCAGCATAATGGCCACACACATAAAATAAACGGTTTACGAGAAAATTGTTTGCATAGTAGCCTGTGTAAACCAAAAATATCTTACTACCACATTTAGTGATATATACAGTGAAAATCTTCAGAGTACTTCCCCCATTATCTTTTAAATGGGACAAGTTATTGAGATCGGGTAAAATTTTGGTAAAAGGGTGTCACTTAAAATACTCTGTGACATAAAAATAATTTTTGTTTAGAAGGCACTAGCAACTTTTTTTCAAATGGAAAGCGGAGTCATGTGGCACTTTGTTTTAAAGGCCTTTCGATTCTCTATTAATCACCATTTTATGTTTAAGAATCGGTCCAGTCGTTCTAAAGTTTTCTCCCCCTTAACTTTTGAAAGGGTCAAGATATCGAGATAGGGTAAAATATGTGTAAAATGGTGTCACTTAAGCTACTTTTTGGCATTAAAATAACTTTGGTCACGTGATCTAGTATCAAAGGGGCACTGGCAACTGTTTTTTGCAAATAGAAATGGAGGTCATGTAGCACCTCATTTTAAATCGGCAAGGCCGTTCTGGACTTTGTACGGTATTTAAGCCAAATTTCAAATGGTTTTAAATGTGAAACGGCTGGGCCGATTTTTAAAAACAAAGTGGCGTTGAGTAGATAATTAAAGGGCCTTTAAAACGAGGTTCTACATTATTCCCAGTTCTATTTGAAGAAAAGTCCTATTCAAAAGACAAAGTTGTAACTATTTGAATATCATCCCTGCGAGAACAATTTAGGTTAGGCGCTCGCCACACCGCGCCCACTGATCACACTAGTGTAGGGTTGTCACCTCTCCCGGTCTTGGTGCCCATTTTTCCGGCTTCCGGACAAACAAAATTTTTTCAGGTCAAACATCACTGAAATATTATGACAAAAGTTCTGAAAAAATAAATTGGCGTCACGAAACTGAAAGATTTTTTTGGTACACGTTATAATCAGACTTGAAAATTAAACTTACCTATATTCCTTACTTTTTGTTTTTTGCACGAAATTCTTGATCTAACATTAAATTGGCATATTTTATAAACAGCATTTAAATTTTTAACCTAAAAATCTTTTTTCTACCAGCGTGTGGAAAGCAGCACTTTTCCGAACGCAATTTAGTTTGGAAAGTGTCACTTTTCCGCACTAGTGCGGAGAAGTACACTATGACTCACTACTTTTCCGCACCAGTGCGGAAAAGTACAAAATTTTAAACCAAATATTAGTGAGTCGCAATGAAGGATTTTCATGTACTTACTTAATATTTAAAACAAAATTTTGCTTTGGTATGGTAGGATATTAGGTAGCATTGTGTTAAAATAAAATAACTAATAGTTTAAAAAACTAAAAAAACACGCTTTTATATGCAACCGAACTAAAAATTGGAAAATAATTTTTCATTACAAAGAGTTTGTCACTTCAGAGTAAAAAGCGTGGGGTGCTTAATATATTAAATGTTATAATTATTCTATTTGCAAATATCTATGAGGGAAAAGTTATGAAAAAATAGTAAAATGCACCCCACGCTTTTTACTCTGAAGTGACAAACTCTTGTAATGAAAATTATTTTCTAATTTTAGTTCGGTTGCATATAAAGCGTGTTTTTAGTTTTTAAACTATTATTTATTTTTATTTTTTAGTTCGATATATCAATTAGTTTTTTAAAAATAAATGCTCCAGTTTATTCACTAAAAAACTCTTTCGCCATTTTGTCAAGAGTAGTATTAGGACACAGAGGATCTGTAAAGGAATTTATTTATCCTGGCGGTCCTAATCAGGATAACGGGATACTGTTTTTAAATTATTGCATTGTCATCGGTCCTTGATACGTGTGCAAAGTTTCAAAGAAATTGAATCGCTGGAAGTTGGTAAAAATTAGGCTCAAAGATTTCGTTACATAGATAGATAGATAGATAGATAGTTACAACCCAAGCTAATAAAAGCGTGTTAAAAAATAATAAAATTTTAGTTTTAATGTTTTACTTACGCTCGTAGAAAAAATAGCGTTCCTAACACGTGCCGAAATTGCCTTTTCCGCACTTGACAGCTTGACTGTAAACTGCCGTCCCTGCGGAAAAGTGGCACTTTCAGCAGTATTAGAAAATATACTATTTTTCTACCAGCGTGTGGAAAGTAGCACTTTTCCGCACGCAATTTAGTTTTGGAAAGTGTCACATTTCCGCACTAGTGCGGAAAAGTACACTATGCCGCACTAGTGCGGAAAAGTACAAGAATTTTAAACCAAATATTAGTAGGTCGCAATGAAGGATTTTCATGTACCCTATATCTAAATTAGCCCTTTTATACTACAACACTATTAAATTTGATTAAAATTGGTTAAGGGATTGTGAACACCAAGTATAAAAAAGTATACATTTTGGGAATTTTAAAAATATACATTTTTGGGAAATTTAAATTTTAATTGGGTTACTTAACATTGGGAAATTTGGTACATAAAACAATACGTGAGGTGTCAAGGTTTAAAAAGTATAAATCAAACAATTTTCTAGGTTACTCTTATAATAATAAAACAAAAACATTAAACAAGCTGAGTCGCCTAGAAACGCAAAACAAACACTGAAAAATTTAATATTTAAAGAGAACAAAATTTTAAGACGGGGATTGTTTATTAGATAAGGAGTAGTTAGTAAAGTCAAGCATAAAGTTAAAGTTTTAGTTAAGCTCCGTACGGGCTATCCCTAGGGATATGCCCGTACTAAATTTATTTAGTCAAATAAGTTAAGTCGGATTTAAAAAAATGCAAAGTTAGTTTTGATGGTCCACCGGTCTCATTGTCCCAAGAAGATAGTTCCATATGGCACATTTGCCCAAGTGACGTAAAGTGGCCCTATATGTATGTATTTCTAATTATACGTCACAGGATATTTAGGATATTAGTTAAAATACGATTTTTTTTAAAGTTTACCATTCTATATCTTGGAATCAAAGCATTTTTTCGGACATATGAACTTTTATTCATAAAATATGCTTAAATTCCTTTAATATTTTACCGCAATTAGAAAACACTCGGTATATTTTTAATATATCTATCGTGTGGAGTCTTTAAATCTACGCATAAATTTAACATCTACAAGATAATTAATAATGTTGTCCATGGCTAAAGGGGGACGCAACTTCCCCCCTGCCGTTACCTGGCTACGCCCATGTTTGTGTGAGTTCTTTCTTTTATCCATTCATAAATAAAATTAGACCCTGCCTATGTACCAAATGCTTTCCATATTTTGCATGGTATAACTAACGTTTAAATCGTTTTTTTTTTTTGTACTTTTAGATTTTTTTACAATTTTTACAAATTTTTTATCTTTATTGGCAAAAATATGTAGGAAAAAATGTAATTTTTAGTCAATTTTACATGTGATGTTCAGTCTCATTAAGTCGTTTTACCAATTTTATACCAGCCAGCACCCCTTTTCACTCCCCGGTCCGATTAGTTTATTTACTGATATTTTTTAATAAATTGTATAAAGATAAATATAAAATTTGTAAGGATCAATAATTAAAAAAAAACCTTAAAATAGCAGAAGACCTTATACTAAACTGTTACCTTACACTGCTTTCAAAATCAAAAAGTTTATTTTATAAATACCGGCCTTTATTTCAAAAATTTTCGCCCTTTATTTCACAACTTTCCGCGCCCGCAGCATTGCGCCTTGCACCACTTGCACCAACCGGTAGGCACGGCCAGCACGGCCCTGTGCTTTCCTCTAAAAATTTAGTACAAGGTATTTAAATTTAGTACATCTTAAAGATAAAATTTCGTACAATAGATAATACAGGACACAGGTAGTAAATAATATGCTAGGCGGCAACACTGTCGACTGATTACAGGGTAATTTCCAAGTTTTCCTTTGTTTTGGTTTAATCCTCATCATCTTTACCCATGAATGTATTTTTTTATTGTAAACAGTTTAGTTCCGCGGTGTTAACATAAAAGTTAATGGTTTTTCTTGGACTTTAAGGGCTATTTGTGTTCTATAGATGCAATAAAATGGTTCATCCAAGTAAGTATTTCTCTTTTTTAAATGCCTTAGAGGTTAGACATTTATTACTGTTCTTATCTTTTTCGAAGTGACTAGGGGCTAGAGGTGTGACTGCGATCGCAGTCGCTGCTACCAATCACCGGTTATTAACAAATCATTTTGGTAGCTGCTACTTGCGCCTGGCGATCGCAGTGAAAAAATCACTCTTTTATATTCGCAGTTCGCAGAGGTGGCGCTGCCCGTAACCACAACATTAAACGGCGACTGCGATCGCTGAACGGTGATTGTGATTGCGATTCAGTGATTCTAACCTCTCTGTTTTGTGATTCTAACCTTTTTCATTTAAGTTTATGGTGATTATGCATGTTTACGTTAGTGAAATGGGATGCGAATTGGCTTGCTTCCCGGATGAAAACTATTTTTTTATCAATTTGATTTGTTAATAATTCTCTCGCGAATGGGTTGCCCAAATAATATGATCAAAGCTATAAATGTTTATAAAAAAATTAAGATATTTCATATACTTCGTGTAATGTCGGTTTTTTTATATACATTTACTTATATGCCAATGCAAATCAGTAATTAAATTACATGTGTATTAAATGACAGAATCTATTTAAAAATGATATATTTTTTCTTCATTCAATTTTAACAAGGTTATCTATATGACTTTATTTATGAAAATTTAGCATGTGTCCGTAAAGAGTGATAATATCACAGTTTTCAGTAGCAGCTACTTTTAGATAGCAGTAGCAGCGATCACCGATATCAAAAAATCACTGTTAAGCCCACCGCTACACGTTGATGTGCCGCGATTATTTTTTTACCGGGCACGTGTATGACGTCACTACTGAGCGTGCCATTATTCATCATCAAAGTTGAAATTCAAACTATCCTTAATTTGGCTATATTCCGCCTTCTTTTTGCACAAAATTCTTGATAAAACACTAAATTGGCATACAATATTTTATGAACATCCTTAAAAAACCTCTTTTTAGTTATTTTACTTTTTTATTAAATTCTATTTCTTTTACGCCCAAAACGCTGCAACCATGCATACACCTATGTGTCTAGTGGTTTCAAACATGGCGACTTGATTTAAAGCAAACCTTTTATTATATTAATAAAGAAAGGCTTATAATCTGTAAAAAACAGGTTTTAGAAAGGTTTTTTAATGTAAAATGAAATATTGTGTGCCAATTTAGTGTTATATCAGGAATTTAGTGCAAAAAGAAGGGAGAATACAGTAAAAATAAGGATAGTAGACAGTAGTGACGTCATACACGTGCCCGGTAAAAAAATAATCGCGGCACATCAACGTGCCCCTAGTCACTTCGTATCT